>JASANE010029192.1:0-45462 GCA_030248225.1 Trileptium ribeirensis | reverse complement strand
AGGATCACCGATTTCCACGCTAGTAGTGTCGGATGCGCCATCGATGTGTTGGCGTAATCGATCGACGGCCTCCAGATCGGCAGCTTGTAATTCCATAGCGAAATATTTATCGGCAAGAATGGTTTCTCCTGGTTCTTGTAGAGCAGCTTCAACGTATGCGGGAGGCACAGCCTTTAGTAAATCGGCCATGTCCGGAAAACTGCTAAGTGGTCTGTAGCACGGTTTGGTGCGATTGACATGGACTATGTGGTCAGAGGCGTTAGGTTGTCCTGGGAGTTTGACACAGATGCATGGTAACATTATTTTAGTGATTTGGTACGGTCCACACCATCTGCGTTCTAGTTTACGTGATAGACCAGGTGTTGTATAATATCGGTAGACCCACACATGATCGTTAACTCGGTAGTCTGGGAGCTTGATTTTGCGATTGTAATAACGCTTCCTATATTCTTTAGCAGACTCCATGGAGCGATAGGCTCGGCCTCTGATCGTGGCTAACCATCGTTGTACGTTAGCACGATAAGCTTCCGCTCCGGGATAGCGTCCCCAATCAGTCTGCGTCTCGATTCCACCCGGTAGTCGGGGTTGGAATTCGTGCATGAGCATGAAAGGTGGGTAATGTGTAGAAGCGTGTACGGCGGAATTGTAGGACATTATGCAGTACGGTAGGACTTCGTCCCAAGTAGTATGATCATTCTCAGGTAAAGCTACTCTTAAGAGGAAAAGTAACGTGCGATTGAAACGTTCAATTTCTCCGTTGGCTTTCGGATTGTAACTCAAAGTTTCTCGCTTAAAGGTGTGTAGCCTAGCGCATAGGGCTTCCATGACTTCCGAAACGAAGCATCCTCCTCGGTCGGAAACTAGTTCCTCGGGAGCGCCATAGCGGCACACTACGTATTCGACGAAAACTCGAGCTACACTCTTAGCTGTTTGGTCAGGCAGAGCGGCGGCGATGGCTAACTTGGTGAATTGGTCAATGAAGGCAATGACGTACCGATTTCCCTTTCGGGACAAAACCCGAGTATCCAATATGTCGACGAACATGCGGTGCATAGGGGCGCTAGCCAGCGGGTTATCTCCGAGCGCGGCTCGAACATTTTGTGGTAAATTTCGGGATCGCTGGCAAAGTACGCGCCGTTTTACGTATTCATCGACGTCCTTACCCATTGTTTATCAGTAATAAAATTGTTTGAGTTTGCTCAGTAGCCGATCCCTACCTGGGTGTCCACCGAATAGAGTGTCATGTTCGTGTTTAAGTATTTGGCGAATGAGTAGTCTGGGCACACACAATTTAGGTCTGTGGTCGTTCGGCATGATGGGATGCAAGTAAAGAATGGCTGTGTCAGAGCAGAGACGGTAGTGATGGGCTTCTAATTTGAGAGCAGTAGCTGCCTTTTCGTCAGCTGGTGGTTGTCGGGTGTGCAAGTACCACCATATGGGTCCAAATTGTTTGTCTCTACGTTGGATGTAAGGTATGTAATTGAGAAGATTTCTCCCCTCATATTGTTGAAAGTGTGGTAAGTATATGTGTTCGCCAGTATCATAGACCTGTTCAGGGCGTTGTAAACGTACTCGGGGTCCGCATGCATAAGCGACCCTAATTAAAGTATCGAATTCCTCGACTTCTGGTAAACCACCATATCTTTTCCTAGCAGTTGTTGGTAATGTCCGGGGTCTAGTGGGGTCAGATGTACCAGCAGTGGCACGGGTTGAGCTTTCGCTTGCCGTGCCAGGGTTGGCGGTGTCGGAGCAGTCGGGGGTTCTTGTGGCAGCGTAGGTCTTACGAATGGATCAGGGGCTGATGAAGGTCCAGGGGCTGAGTCACTCACATGTTCTTGAGTTGGGGCTGGTTCAGTCGGCGGTCCGGGAGCGGTCGTTGGTCCGGGGGCAGTCGAGCGCCTCCCGGGCACTTCGACTCCTTCAGGCCATGGGTCGTCGATGTCTCCACAGAAAATGAAACGCGTTGGGTCCGGTAGAGGATCATATCCTGGTCCTCTGAACATGCGATAAAAGCGTTCTCTAACGTACTCGGGTGGGAGGTTAACGGGAGCGTCTGGGGGAAGTCCCATTAACTGTCGCGTAAGTCGTTTCCAAGCTTCTTCAGTAGGAGGTCTCCGCGGTGGTTTGGCAAGAGCTTTGCCCTTGCCACGATCCTGTCCCTTAACGGCTACAGCAACCATTCGAGTATGGTCCTGTGCGTCATCTTCGGCTTCGTCAGCAGAGTCGGAGAAGTCTACGTCATGTCGTGGATCGCGTGAAAGTCCATCTGCGTTGGCATTGGCCTTACCAGGTCGGTATTCGATGTCGAATCCACCGAATTCCATGAGTAACTCATTTCGCCATTGGGCAAGGCGTGAATTTCGCGGTGGCCTTTCAAATAGTGCCTTAAGCGGCTTATGATCTGTCTCGACATGAAATTCATGTCCAAGCAGATAATGCCTAAAATGTAGAGCGGCCCATCTGATAGCAAGGGCTTCAGTCTCGATAGCGGGGTATCGGCGTTGGTAGTCCACCAGTGACTTGCTAGCGTAAGCGATAGGCAGTGTCCCCTTATCGGTCTTCTGCGAGAGCACGGCTCCTAAAGCGTATCCTGAAGCGTCCGTCTGTAGTATGAAGGGTTTGGAAAAGTCCGGGTAAATGAGTAGTGGTTCTTGTACCAGTGCTTTGCGTAGCTTTCCGAATGCTTCCTCGCATTGCGGTGTCCATTTAAATTCGTTGTCTTTACGTCGGAGGGCATTAAGTGGTTCACAAATCTCGGAATAGTGTGGTATGAATTTGTGGTAGTATCCTACAAGTCCTAGGAAGCGTTGTAATTGTTTGAGAGTTTCAGGTCTTTTGTAGTAGTCGATTGCCGCTGTTTTCTCGGGGTCGGGTTTAACTCCTTCGGAGCTAATAATGTGTCCAAGATATTTTAATTGTTTCTGTCCAAATTGGCATTTGGAGGGTTTTAATTTGAGATTGGCCTTCCGAAACCTATCAAAGACTGTAATGAGATCTGCTAAGTGCTGTTCAAATGTGGGTGAGAAAACTAATATGTCATCTATGTAAATGAGACACCTTTCCCATTCCAGACCTTTTAAAATGATTGACATGCACCTCTGGAAGGCGCCTGGAGAGGAATTTAAGCCAAAGGGTAAGACATTGTATTGATACTGTCCATGGACAGTGACAAAGGAGGTCTTTTCCTTGGTTTCGGGATCTAATTCTAATCGCCAAAATCCTTTGTTTCGATCCAAACTCGACATGAATTTGGTGTTTCGCAGGCATCCTAATATGTCGTCTATGCGGGGCAACGGGTATAAATCGCGTTCGGCGACCACGTTGAGCTTATGAAAGTCTACGCACAAGCGTAAAGTGCCGTCACTCTTAGTGACGTACACTATGGGGGAACCCCATCGTGAATCGGATGGTGTTATAAGGCCTGCTTCTACCATGTTGTTTAGCTCTTCCCTCAAGGGTTCACGTAGGGAATGTGCCAAGCGATATGGCACTTGTTTTATGGGTTTCGCGTCCCCAGTAATTATCCTATGCTGGTGTACACCACACCTACCTAAGTCGAATGGGTGTACACTAAATATGTCTGCGTTTTCGGAGATGGTGGTTTTCAGTTGTTTTAGTTCATAGGGGTTGAGTGTGGTCTGTCCAAAATCGATTTTGCTTAATACCTGTATGGATCGTTCCGTGTCAATGGTTTTCTTTTGGTCGTTTATGACCTGTACTACATTATCGCGTGTAACTCCTATGCGGTTGCATTGTTTGGTGTGCTGAGGGGGTCCGAGCTGAAGTAGGCGCTTATTACTATCGTATAAGAGCTCGACCTCGTTGTCGTCAAGCATTTCGATGTGTCCTAGTTTGTCCTGCGTGTATGGCAACGGGTAGATTTCCAAAGTTCATCATTGCCACTGGAATCATGCGTTGACCAGTGAGCACTAGGGCGTGTGCGATGGCGATGTCCCTAATGAAGGGGTCTGGTACAAATAGTGCTTGGCCGGTGGGCGGTTGTGTGATCTCGGGGATGGCGTTCATGAATAGTTCTGTATTCGGCGGTATCTGTGTATATTTCCGGGATACTACGTTAATGACTGGCGGTCGATAGTCACCTTGATCGGCAAAGGGCGCCGAACAATTTTCAGTTCCGTTTGACAAATCCAAACAACGGTCCTTGAAATTTATGGCTACGTACGGTAGTAAAGCCATAAAGTCGGTACCCAAGATACATTCGTATGGTGTGTCGGTAGTTACTTGGAAGTCACATGGGGTGCTTAGCGAGCCTATTGTAATTGGTGCTTTCACCACTCCACTAATTGTCAGTAGTTCCTGTTATGTTGCTGATACTATGCGGGTGGTGTTAGTGTCTTTGGGTACTAGGCCTAAGCGGGCGGCTAGGCCTTGTGACATGATTGAAACATCAGCTCCGGTGTCTACAAGTGTCGTAACGGGAGTACCGAGTATGGTTGCGTTGATGAGAAGTGGGGTGTTGCCTGCATTCATTGTGTTTAATTGTCGGGTGAACATACCTTGTCGAGGTCCACGGCGCAGATCACGGGTAGGAGCAGCGAATAATTCGTCGTCCTCTATGAAAACAAGTTCCTCTTCGGACGAGGCACGGGTGGTCAATAGTCTGTTAGAGCGACGCGGGGCACGATTGGACACAACGGACACGCGCGGCGTCCCCGAAGGTACAATCGAAACCTCGGTCGGCGAAACTCGGGGTGTAGTCTCCTCCTCCGGTGGTGCGCTGTGGCCTCTTTTGTCGGCTCTAATCCACCTAATTGCTTTTCGGGTTTTCTGTCAGTTTTGATCAGTCTCCCGCGGCACGGTAGCCATCGGGGTAGATAGTATGCGTACTTGGGAGAGACCTTGCACTTGGTCATGCAGTAGACCAGACTAATTACGCTAACAATGATGGTAACTATAAAGTAAGGCGAAAGTCCAGTGTACTCCAAGGCAGGGAAGTTAACTATCTTTTGTACTTGTTCCTTGGCTATTTGAGCTACTTGTAAGTTTGTCGCCTTAGCATCGTCGAGTGAACTCCAGGTTAAAGGTCTTAATTTGATACCGGAGAGCCGGTCAATAGTAATATTTGGTCCAAATTTAATTGTAATTTCCTCTGGCTTTAGCATACTCGTTAGTACGATCGATCCTACGACTAACTATGTATAACTTCCGTGGGGAAACTATAAAATCCGGTTTGGCGGAACCTTAATAGTCTTACCTAAGGTTACATGCGAGAGCTGTCTGCGATTAGTCAGTATAACCTCAGGTTCACTGGTTCTAATTAGAACACCTTGAATAGTTGTGTGGACGGCGGTATCATTTGCGAGTGGGCCGATAAGCGTGCGGTTGCTGCATGCGTGTTTGGTAGATTCTGGCACGAATTCACCTGCGATAATCCATTCTAAGCAGTTCGTACTGTGGTCGGTTAGTAGCGCGTGGGGTGCGCAAAAAGCAATTCCGGGTCGGTGCTTGCACGCTCCTAAATTCAGCGACTCGAAGCGAACATGTCCCAGTCTGGCTGCATATTGCGGTAGCGGTAATCTCAACTGCGTTAGCATGTCGGGGGCGTTCCAATCTGTGTTATACACCCGAAAATAAGGGCGAACATCGTTGCGTTTAGGCAAGAGTAACTGTAAAATAAAGCCAAAGCGAAATCCCGTTAAATCTACACTTACAGGCATCACTCGTCCAAATTGGTACGCTAGACTGGGTTCTCGCATTAGGATGGTTTTAGAAATGCGAGGATCCATGGCGAATAATCGTCGTAGCATGACGACATCGGTAACAGCAGGGGAGAGTTTACCATTTAACATAGACTCCATGATGGCCTGTACCGACGAACGCATGTTCGCTCAAAGTATGTGGTCAATCAATTGATGGTGCACGTGCGTGACCTCTTTCTGGCCGGCGCACCTGACCTGTTCAATCATGGAGACTACTTCCTGCATGCTGTGGTGTAGAAATGCATAAATGTCCTCATTACCTCGGGTTAATTGCTTTATTGCTTTAGTGTTCCGAAAAGAGATGTCATTCGTCTCGCGCATAAATTTTTCGAGAACGGTCACTTGCTGACGTACGTTATTAATATGGACGCCGTTAGCGAAGGCCATTCCTAAACCTAGAAAACCGGAAACAGCGCCGGCAGCGGCGGCGATTAGGCTTGCGAAGCGTTTTTCTCGGCGGTTAGTAAGGTCGCATAAGTGCTCGTTCTCCACGCAGAAGGAATGCACAAGCAGCGAGTAATAATTTGTATCTAGTATGCCATGATATGCACCGTCCAGTTCGCGTTCTAGTGCGCTCAAGGTTGTATGCAGCTACGGATACTCGGTACAGTTCGCCTTCCTCCAGCAGTCAGCTCGGCAGGATCCGTTGACTTCATAAGGTGGGCAAACATTGCTAACGTAGGGGTCTGCCTTACGTTCCCAATCTCTCAATGATTTCTGCAGGACCACTGGCAAATGCGTAGTCTGATCAGAGGTGATGACCAAACCCTGCGGTTCGACAACGACACCTACTTGGCGGTTTACAAACGCACCTAGTCGCGAGATTGCGTCACTAAAAGGCGAGAGCGTGGCGTGCGTAGAGCTTAACGTCGAAAGCCAAAGTAACAGTAAGATGGTACAAACTTTCCGCATACCGGTATTCTGACCTAGGCCATTGTTTAGGCCAGGTGAAGAGGGTCGGGCCATCTTTCGGGGAGGCTCCGATTCATCTTCACTGTCTACTACTTGTTCATCAGTTCCACTCGGGGTTTCCCCATCAGCTGGTCGGACATCCTCTGCCGTTGGTTCATTCTGCTCACCAAGATCCTCTTCGGAATTATTCAAACAGTCGGCCATCGCTAGGGCCAGCTGTTCGTCCAGGTCTTGAGTAGAGCTACTGGTACTACCGCGTTGGAGTGTACACGGTTCTGAGATCAGGTAGTCTACTTCTACGTGCTCACCGATTGTCATACCACACTCAATTTGTAGCAGATTAACGCTAGCAGGACGTCTCAGGAGTCTTAAACGCGCACACAAGAGCACTAGGCGATCCTGTCTATGGGATTCGTCGGTAAACTCCATGTTGTTCATTGCGTACTGAGCAAAAGTAGTTATTGGGACTCCTTCACTACCCTGATTTCTATAGATGAATTCCAACAGCTGAGGCGCTTCGGTCAGCATCTCATGCAAATCGATATTGGCGGCGCGTGACAGCCGTTGCATTCGGGGCCAATATAGTATCGCCAGTTGGTATTATGTACCCGTCGATGCGGATAGAAGCGCAAGCAGTGCTTAAAGTACCATGGTAATTCAATTTTCCGGGGTGTCCGACAAAGTTACAGCAGGGATCCACACTCGATGTCGGTCGGGCATGACTCCTCCTACACTCTTGACACATTGGGTACTTGCTCAGCTCTGCCTCAAATTCCTTCTCCATGACTTGCTGGAGCGTGTGGCCATTCACGCATTGACCCAACAATTCCATGAGGAGTTCCAACGAAGCAAGAGCCACTGGATCGAGGTACAATCCAGTTACGCGATGATCGATAGGGGAGGCCATGCCTAGAATGCTGCTCAACATGGCGGAATCTCGTTCAAGAGCTGCGTCATCACTACACTCGAAACGTACATCGAAAAGCCCACTCAGATTGTTCAACTGCTCCATGGCTAACACAACCCTTCTATAGAAAAGAGCCTGGGGTTGCAATGCCACAGACTGTCCGAAGTCAGCGTTTACCTCACCTGCTCTAAAGTTAATCGGAATAAGACATTCCGCTACAAAGGGATTCGAATTTTCAGCTATTTCGAGGCGCGGGTATTGGTAATTCGAGGTCTCGGCATGCTCAGTAGAAATGGCAAACAATGTGTCTGGTCCCACAATACGATTTTGTTCATTCGCCGTCAACGAGCGAATATGTCCTCGTTCAATCGGGGTGTCGTTAGTAAGATAAAGTCCATACATGCTGTGCAATTGCTCGTCCAGTCGGCGTGATCGTTCGTCATCAGCGTCCTGCACAAAGTCAAGTAACTGTCTTCGTCCCATACAAGCGTCTGAATGTTCGCTGACTATGATTACGGATTCCTCCGAATTACCCGGGGACATACTTGGTCTCCCTTCGACGGATTCATCCTCAGCTGCCCTAGGTTTCTCAAGTGGGCTATCCGAATCACCCGAGGGCATACAAGGCACCTCTTCGACGGATCCCAAGATATCGCTAGAAACGCTAGACAACGTGTCAGTGGACTCACCTAAATTACCTGGGCGCATACGCGGCGACCCTTCGATAGGATCCTCCCCTACACTAATGTCCAATTGAGCCAATCTCTACTCGCTCGCGTCCAACGACTCATTCTCATCACTATCGTCTTCGGTGGTTTCATTCTCCTCATCCTCGCTGGTGGTATCATCAGCGTCTTCGGAGCGGATCGAGAAGTGACTGGTTCGCAGGCGCAAGTCAACACCTTCGTCCGAGGGTGCTCGCTGTAACACATTGTGTCGGCGCGTTTCCCACGCCCCTTCACGGTGCCACTCTCGTGCATCGGGGGTGGGTCCACGTCGGTACCAATCAGCGTTCGGATCGACCGAATTCGCCCAGAACTCTTCGTCGCTCAATAGTTGTTCTTCGTCGAGTTCGCTATCACTGGCTTCATCATAACTGTTGTCGGAGTCGTCCAGAGCGTTGGTGATTTCATACTCAGGCCCACTATCCTACTCATCCTCAAAATCACTATGTGCATGTGCAGTGCTTTGACTTAGATTAGACACTCTCGCTTCGCTTAAATCATTCGCTTCGCTCGCGGTGGATCCACGTCGTTCACTTTACGGTTCAGATTACCAGAAGCAAAGAAACAATCACTATTCACAAAGATATACGTTATCCCAAGAACTTACTCAACACGTAACACCTTAAAACAATGTACGTAGGCAAAGGTAACAAATTAAGCTAATCAAGATTAAGTAACCAAAACGTCAAGCAACAAAAATGACAGAAAGATATAAGCAAAATTTACAATTGTTCAGCAATTATTGTTCGTTCACGTCGAGACGGATCCTTTGAGGATGACGGCGTCCACACGAAATGTCTTATTGTCCCTCGATGGCGTGGGTGACCTCAACGTCCAACGGCAGTGGCGAAGAACCGAAATATGATATGCAGTTCCGGGCAGGTGAAAGCGATCAGCGTAACGTTCGCAGCGGGACGAGGCGCGGCAAACCCAAAAGATAATGTTCTCGAGCAGGCTTGAAAATCAAGCGTACAAAATCACGAGTCCCAGCGCAACCAGTACTGAATCGCAACAGAATAGTCCGACAGATTGTTGACCGAGAAGGCAAATGTCACTCCGATGCGAACGTCCCAACAATGTCCAATGATGTTTCGGCCGATGCAGGCGGATAGTACGAAAGCGCAAATAACGTCCAGTCAGCGACGACAAATATTGAAAATTCGGTATAATGATATCAGAGATAGATAATAAAGCAACTGATTAATTAGTTAAAGCCGGAATAATTCGTTAACAAACAATGCCTGAAAACAGTGCCCTTCACTACGTACACATTTGCTCGGTTCGAACGCCGCAACCGCGAGAGCAAGGCCCGACAAGGCAATACTTCGCTGGCGATTCCAAAGTTATTTAATAAGGGCACAAACAACATAATTCACGCAAATGCAAAAACAATACAGACACGAAGACATATCCGAAAATATTCAGTAATTCTTTGCCGTGATCGCATAACGAGCGGTCCGACTGCGAGAGGTACATACAAAGCTAAAACCTTAACCTCGGCGAATTCCATTTGCAAAACGGTTACCGGCTTTGCGGTTACCCAGAACAAAATAGACGCCCCACGGTGTGTGGGATAGATGAAAATTTAATCTTATGACGTGGGGGTTGAACGAAAATTTTACGCCTCACGGCGTATGGTTTGAACAAAATTTTAAACTCATTACGTGGGGTTTAAATGAAAATTTACGCCTCACGGCGTGGCCCCCATACGTTGTAATAACCGGTGACGCAGCTGCATGGCGCAACTTCCTAACACCATGCCCATACGACCCCGGCTATCGTAACCTCAAGGGTGGACCGTGATTACAAGTTTTTTGAACCTATTCTTGGTCAGACCCAAGAAGCTACGCAGCTTAGCAGGCCGCAGGCGCGCTTCACGGGGTGTGTTCGGACCCCGCCCGAAAGGTTGCGCACGTGTCTAGTATTGGGTATGATTTCTGAGGCCCCCAGGGAGGCTAGCACCGACACCTGCTCGCAGGTCATGGAGCTTAGCCGCTATTCCCTACCTTAGACTCATCGGAAGTTGTTTAGTTCTATTTTAGTATGATAAGTGTTGAAATAAAGCGCGAAACTGTCCCTAGAATTTTGAAACTCAAGTTGATCCACCTAGCGAAGATCGCGATATGCTCCGTGTTAGAGCACTGACCAATGTGGCCCCCACAGGGTTCCGACAAACCCTGAGTGCTTAGTGTCGGATTATCAATGGCGTGGCCTGCGCTTTTCACTAAATTCTATTTCGATGAAAGTATCCAAAAATCCCTATTGAACTTTTCGAATTATTGCTGGGGACGAGGTAACTTTTTCGACTGTGTTCCTCAAATTTTACTCCTTAATTCCTGTAAACCACGAATCAAATTAGATAGAAGGCCATGCTCGTCAGGGCTTGCGACATTCTCTCACACAAGCCATGGCGAACAGGGCCTGCTCGTCCATGCGGACAAACCAGAAAAGGAAAACTCCCTATCGTCTCGGTAACAAGTAAGACGGTACTCGGTATTTCAAGATATAACGTTTATTTACCAAGATCAACTGTTATTAAGGGGACGAATGTTCCTAAACAGCACTGAGGCAGGATGCTCAAAACGGATCAAAGCAAACCTAGTCGTACCTCAATGCGGTCGCTGCGGGTCAGCATAATGTGGCGGCACGGGACGTTAAGAGAGAACAGGGGCGGAGCGTACAGATATTCGCCAAGCTGCGAACTAGGGGCGGTTATCCCTGCTTCGACTAAATGTTAGCGAACTAATCTGCTATACAGTGCACTAAGCAGGGGCCCTAGAGTGCTTCAGAAATCGCTGCTCGATGCGGGGCGCGCGGCGTCACGAATACCTACGCCTAGCGGCGAAACTCGGCCGGCTCAAAAGGAAAGGCGGTGTTGCGAACCGAATACACGAGCCTTATGGCGTGGTTACGACACCGCTCAGAACAAGGCTAATCATAAGATGCGTTGAGGGCACTCCACTATTTACTTTCCGGATACTCTTGTCCTACTGCACGCGCACAGAATCGGAAACATGTTCGACAGCCTTATCTACCTAGCAACACGACTGACCGGCTGGGAGGCTGAAGAGGGGGTGGAGCAGAATAATTTCTTATATCTAGACCGGGGGAACACGGTCGAGGTGCTGGGCGACATGTTGCGTCCTTATGAGCAACCTACGAAACGGCCCATCAATTGACTGATTTCTATTCGAGCTGGACGTCGGGTCGGTGGCGAGGCGAACCCTTTGCAGACGTCTCGCACCTATCCGAAGGCTAAGTCAGCCTCGTTTCCTACCTATCGGCGTCGGTTGTACTACTCGGGCCTTGGGCGGTCGGCCCGGGACGCGCTTGCGACCTTTGTTTCGTTCCTCGGTTGTTTGTCTTTTGCCTCTCCCTAACGCCTATCTTTTCTATTTCACTACAATGTTGCAGTGTCTCAACTGCATTGTCGTGCAGTTGAGTTATCACCGACTCAATAATAAAAGTCGATGTGTTCCTATGGCTGAATGGTTAAGACATGTAAAATTGCAGCGGACTTAAATTCTCCGTGCAGGATCAACTCACGAACTGGGAAAACAGCACTGGCTGATACTAAAACTATATAAATGGTGAAACTGGGCATATATAGTACATAGCCTAACGGGCACTCATGATAAATAGTGAAACCTGGCTAAACTCAGCGATCGACTCGCTCCAAAAAGAAAAATGGGTTTTGCACTCGCCCAGTTTGGGGCCGAAATGGCCCGGGCGAGGAGATAAGTTTTCTATATTTTTATAAAGTCCTAAAATTTTGTTTGAAGGCGGGGACACGATGTGTTTCTCCCGCAAAGTCGGTGTCTAGTGACGGCTCGGGGGTAAACTTCAAGTTTATTTCCGTTAGACAATGGTCTCTGGAGAAGACCATTGCGTATTGCAATAGCGAGCCTTGGTAAACTTAGTTGTTTTGAACACGTTCTTATTTGGGTCCAAAAACTGGAGTATTACCACAAAACGATGCACCATCGTCCCAGGTCAATGTCGGCGAAATTTTGTTCAGCTGGGGGTTTGTTCCTCCAGCTCGTTTTTGGAATAAGGCGGGGCCTAGAGGGACGTCTAACGTTAGCCCGGTCAGTCGTCACGAAGAAACTCGTGCTCCAATGAGTTACTTACAGAAATGATTTAAATGCCCTAAAGTTAAAATCAAACGATATAAACCGAGATGATCCCTAGACAGCAAACACCTTAAACTCAAGTGGTAACACCTAGAATTTGATATGTCTTTTGTAATCCCAAATTTTCCTAACTCGAAGAACAAGACGAAATTTTAAGGGTTTCCTAAAACCCCACGGAGGCTGGTCCTCCGTCCCTAATCTGCGGTTCTGTCCAAGCTCAAACACGGCATGAGCATTGAACGTTCAACTAAGCTGCAAATTTGGAAAACCATCAAAACAAATCATCGAACAAGCCCTTATTTCGTGGTATGCACGTTCAAGAAATTTTGCCGTGGTCGGCTAAGGAAAATTCATTGAACCTAACTCAAAAGAAGCAAGTCATGTAAAGTCTGGACGTGAAGCGTCCATTTTGTTGTGCCTTACCTAAGACCACTGGGAATCAGCAAGACTTCGAACTAGACGAATGGTCCTCACAGTGCTCTGCACGAAGGTGTCCTAAATCGCCTAATACCTCCTGCGTCGGAACTCGATTCTAAAGGTTGATTCCAGTTAAGTTCGTGTGTAGCTTTTCTGAGGGGACGGGGTGGGTGAAACCTGCACGCGATTGATTCTACCTAGGGGCGAGGAAACATGCTACGTTCATGAAATATTTAAGAGAATGGCCTGTTACTCTTCATCCGGCTGGGAAACTAAACCCCTGCATTCACTAAGCCTTCAAGTACTTACGAACTTTGATCCCTGGGGCAGCACCAGCTGAACCCCCTTCGCGAGGTATACACCTACGCGGAAACCTTTGTCCATCGAATCGATCCGAAGCAAAAGGGAAAAGCCAAAGAAAGCAGAGCCATATGAAAACTAAACACAGAAAATAGTGCGTCGGAGCCGGTCAGTAAAGTCGACCGAACTCCGCGCTGTCGAAGTCCAACTGATTCCCAGATTCGACGCGTTTGTCGTAACCTCGAAATTTTCGCCTGTAGTTAAGGATGGCGATTTTGTCGCCGTCCAATCGTTGGCGATTTCGTGACGCCCACTTTTTTGGGTTTTAGTCCAGTGTCCAATTGGGGACACTTCCGGAAAATAGAATCTTGACGGCTACCGTAAACCGTCGATGTCCTTAAAGAGAGTCGGCTTCAATTAAATTTGCCGACTTTAAGTTTGAATCTTCCGAGTGCTCGGAAGTTGACCATCTGTGATTTTTGTCCAAATTTTCCCAAGAGAAGTAAATTTTGAAGTCCCAATTTCCCGTCCTTATCGCCGGATGTCCAGCGAAATCAGATCCTAAACTAACAAGATTTGAACTGTTTCCGGTCCCAGCTTAACTTAAACTATTGCAGATACTTTCGGGTCACGCAATTTCCTTCTTCAACCCCAATTAGCGTGACAATCTGCTCGAATTTTGGACTATTTACTCTTCCCAGCCCATCCGAGTCGGCAAACATCAACTCGGCCTTTGTGGTTTTCGACTTGCCGCCCTCCTAATTAAGCTAAATTGAATTTGAAAAGTGACCCCAACTCGCGAGGACACCTTAGAACGTCAAGAAAAATCAAGCTAATTTCTAATTTTCATGCGAGTATGTCTGCTTCAAAGTCGCGCCGGGGGGGAACCAACGGCGGGAACGTGCCCGTCTCAAGGCCAGAGACGGGGTGAATCCTTACGTATTCCTAATTTGTCAGGCGCCCTGTTCCAGGGCCCCTAGAGTCCGCGGGAGGGCCCTAAAGTCGCCCCCCGTTCGTCCTATCCGTTCGTCCTTCGTCCGTCCGTAAAACTCTGAAATTTAAGCGATTTTTGTGTGTTTTGTCCTCGTCCGTCCGCTTTTATGTCGTGTCCTTATATATAGATATATATAATACTTACACAGGCATACACATACACAAATACACACATTACACACAGTAGACATAGCGGCGTCCTGAGCGACAGAAAGGTCGCTCAGGATAAACACAAACTCACAACACACCAAACACAACAACAACAAAGCGACAAAGAAGAAAACCGACCAGAAACGTCGGTTAGAGAGAGAACGAGGACAAAAGCGAAAGGACAGCGAGGACACGAGGCGGGTGTGGGAAGGGAAGCGGGACAAGGGGAATCCGGGACGATTTTCGAGGGGCTGGGGTCAGATTCGATCCCAAGACGGAAAACGGGGTCGATTGATACCAAACACAAGGGGGGTAGACATAGAAGCGGGTCGGGACCCTCACATGGGTTCCGATGTATATTAGTATGGGGAGCTTTAGCGGGCTCTCCTGCGCTAACGGATGGGCGGAGCGACGCCCGCCGGGTATCGTTGGACTCACTGTCCAACGACGATTCGAGCGAGGGGCGATATTGCTACTGGGGCGGCAGGAATAAACGCGGTACTAAAATCGCGGCGATTAGAGAGAGTGATGGCTACGGTGGGGGCGCGTTTGTTGGTCGTCCGGGTTAACGGGGCGGCGGATCGAGACCCGCCGGGTATTTTTGGAAATATCTCATCGAGACGAATCCAATGAGGGCGGTTCGCCCATTTTAGAGTGGAGCGAAAAATCTCGAATTATCGGTGCCCATCAGCAGTTGACAACTGCTTTCTAGGCATTTTTGCGTGGCTACCGCGAGTCAGCAGGGACTCGGTCGGAGATCCGGCACATATAGTTGGATTCAACTGGTCACGATGAACCAAAACGAGGGGTCGCATGCACCGGTTCGAATGCGCGATAAGGCGACGGGGATGTCGGAATGTGGGGTTTTGTATTGGTTGCATACTGCAATAGGCTTCAGAAACAAGGCGGTTTTGCCTAAAAAGTTGTCCACAGGGCACACACATAAATAGATACATGTACATATTTTATATATGATATGTCCTAACTACATGGAAAGTGATAGTCCGGGTTCCACGGTGACAATCCTACCTAGCGTAAGTAGCGATTGTCTCTACGTATTACAGGCGAAGTTCTGGCGTTGTCTGGAGCGGTTTTGGAAGTCCCCTCACACTTCCCAAACGTGTTCTACCCGTCTATTGTGGTTATGTTCCGGATAACGGCACCGTAGACGGTGGCGGGCCTTCGAATCAACCCGGCATCCGTCGTTCCGCATGCTTGCGAAGACTACCAAAAGTGTGATTTCCGCTTATTTTGACTTGCTGTTTTCCGTGACCATTACTCAGTACATTGCTAAAACCAAGTAAATTTAATATTTTTGATTTCGGTCTTAACAAACTTGTTCTCTTGAACGTGCAGCCAGGGGCCTCCTATTCCCGGACGGTCGTAACTGTCACGGTTTTAACACGTAGCGGCGGCTGGTTGTGGTTCCAGCTTGATGCTTATTCTCTGTCGGTGTGGAGCGTAGGGTCCAGTATCCTAAATCGGCTTGATCAACCTGATTTCGTTACTCCGTTCAGCGTACCTCACACAACACTCGTCCCGATGGTCAATTGCGGCAATTAATACAAACAGTATACGATATTTTTATACAAAACGGTATACGATATTTTTACACAAAACGGTATACAACATTTATATACAGAACGGTATATGATAGTCTTATACAAAACGGTATACGATACTTTATACAAAACGGCAAACGATATTTTTATACAAAACGGCAAACGATATTTTTATACAAAACGGTAAACGATATTTTTATACAAAACGGTAAACGCTATTTTTATACAAAACGGTAAACGATAGTTTTATACAAAACGGTATACGATATTTTATACAAAACGGTATACGATATTTTATACAAGACGGTATACGATATTTTTATTATACAAAACGGTCATGTGCCAACGCTTCCCGCTACGATTTTGAGTACGAAGGTCCTGAAATGCTCGTGACAGGGCCGGAGCGGCCCTGTTGCATTAACAGGTTGGGAAATTGACCAAGGAGTACTAAAATTAGTTATATCGATAAGAACAAATATTTATGTTGGTTTACTTTTGTTATAATGCTAATCTTGGCGAACGGATACACCCAAACAGAGACGTCGCCACGGGTGAGGGTGCGTACCCTAGTGTTGGCTGTTGCCCAGTCACTTTACAACAGTAAAGGTCTTTCAACTTGCTACCGTCAGACTGATCTATGGAATGAACCACCACGTTGATTGGGTCCCCCTAAGCAAATATTTTCTGGTAACGCTCATGAATCCAGGAACAATTTGTTGCGGTGCGCATATCAGTATTGGCCGTCGTAGTGCAATGAAACGAGAATCATCTTTGGTTTCGAAAATGTTAAGGATCCTTTCTTGAATGCCTGTTGTTTTGAATTTTGAATGAGCGCATATATATTACAATTTTCCAGCTTCGTAATAATGAAACAATATTTGTCCCTATTTTCGCGATTTTTTTGCTGGTCATTTTCAATCATCAATGATCACACTACCTCGTTTTTTCCACGATTTAGGAAACCCAAGACCGAAAATTAGACAACAATTAATTTAAAAATTTCAGTGTATGTGAATGTAACAGTTGAAGAAATAGATATTTCCAAGACGGTAAAATTATCTGATACCAAGTGTAATTTGTGCTTAGACGCAGGATAGATTTCACACACGCTGATGTTAGCGTTTCACCCGTATTATTGGTACTCCTTCTATTATAACAGTAATGTTTTTTGAAAGTCAGCGTTAAACAGTGTCAAGTTTTCCTTGTTTTGTATTTGTTTCGATTGATTTAAATAACAAGGTGTCTGTTCTGAGTAGGCTATGTGGTTCAGTAATTATTTTATTTCTAAAAATAATTTTATATCGTTATAAAAATAAATTTCAGAGCTTACACCACACAGCAACTATATCTTTCATTTCAAATTTTAAATGTATGTTTTTTCTCCGATATTGCTCTAATATTTTAAAACAATTCCTTGGCAATACAAAATTCCAAGAATTGGCCAGAAACTACACATTGTTTTTATTTTCACCAAAGTTGACATTTGAAATTATGCTCAACGTTTTACATAATTCTATCGAATAAAAGAACTGCAAGTATATTATAACCAAACCAATAGCTGACTGTTTTGCGTGTAACATAATTAACTTACATATCTGAAGGCGCAGAAAAATTAATATTTTCAGAAATAAAATGAAAAAGAAGCCTGATTTACGTCATTTTATTCTTTATGTGCTATTTTTTTCTTTGGTTCGCAGTTATTTAATTTTGTAAGAGGCATATTGCGATTATCTTGTCGCAACATTTTCGTCGATTGGTGGGCGATTTTTTCTATTGATTTTTAGCGAAAATGGACACTTCGGGTTTAATCCAACATACTTCGGGACAAACGGGACGCTCTTTTTTATCATTGTGTAAGGCGCGATAATGGTATAGCGAACGATGTTAAAACTTTAACGCGGCATCTCAAATTGTTTATGAATATTAGTCTGGCAATGTCTGCCCCGTACAGAAAATCAGGCTGTAACCTAATGCTACAGCGTAAACGTTTTCACTGTCAAAAATTTCAATGTTTTTGTACTAGCGAGTAAATGCATTTTGAATAAGGGTCTAAGATGCCTCTGACATTTAAAAGTGGTAGCGTTGAACATAATTCTGGCAATGCGGTGCGTTGTTTCCAAGGTGTGTTTCCGAAAATTCCGCACCCTCGGGCGGTGCATTGGTTGAGGATAGTCTCAAATAATTGTCAGGTATAGTGTGTGTAACCTTCTTAGGAGCCAAAAGCAAAAATTTTGCTGTTTATTACTTCAATGGAATACAGTTAGCAAGCTGTTCAAAGAGATTAGAAGTTGTTTTTATATTATCACGGTTCTATCATTCAAAATACGGCAGGAATTCTAAATTGTTCCAGTCGTTCGTTCACGCTGTGACTAGGAAGCACAGTAACGGTATTTTGGCTAAGGTGCAAAAATACACTAAAATCTAATTTTGGTACATAGTTTATGTTTTTTTGCACTATCAATAAATAAAACATTTCTTGAACAACGCAGGGAGCCTTCTTAGGGAACTGAGCATAGCTTTTGCTTGATAACTGCCTTTTTCCAAAGACAGCCAGCTTGTTATACTATCGGCGGAAGCTCGTATAATACCATGCTTCTCAATAGTATTGTATAGAAAGATGACCGAAATGAGGCATCGCCCGAGCTATAAACACTTCGTCCTTGTCGTGACATTGTTTTCACTTTTTATAATGTTGTGTGTTTTCAGTTTAACGGTGTTTAGTAAATTCTAAAGGAAATTGAGATTTCGTTTGATAAACGGTGGACTCTGATTTTAGGTCGTGGTCATGGAGTGTTATGGCTCTACTAGTACTTAAGAATGCTATTTTAAGCGTTCTGAGCGTTAGTTTTGTTTTTAGTATTTTTTGCAGATGTGTGACGATATCTTCAGTTACAATTAGATTACTAAAACTATTTTTGTATGGGAATTTTACGACTCAACGTCTTTATCCAACTACGCTCACGCACTTTGTCTAGAGACTACCTAGCTAGGACTGCAGGTTGACAATATTGTTTGCCTTGTGAAAATACTACGCGAAGTCTTGCTATACGTCAACTTATCTCTATAGCTAAATTAGAAAAAAATAAATTACCGCCTACTGGGAAGTTGAAATGCTTGTGCTAATCTTGAGATCATGGGCCTTTATTAGGTACTTTGCTTACGGTTGATAAGAAAGTTTTTGTTATACTAGTATCGCTATAGGCACTGTTATTTAATAGCAACCATCGTCCCGTGGCGCCAGTTTTCCAGTTGGTTTATTCTGCTAATTGTCGTGTGTTGGAATAGTAATAGAGTAAGTTGTAAATTGTTACGTTCGTTGAATGTCACAGGCGTTTTCGCAGGATCATCTTTGAAATTCTAACCATTTTGTTGAAAGACATGATTATTTGGGAAAATAGTCACAGGTCATATATTAGGGCACACTTTTCCGTGCGCTGCACTTTACATAATAATTTTCTGGCCATAATAATGACAGTGAAATGATTAGGCATATTGTTAGGAAATTTGGCTTTAGTTGACAGTAGTTTATATGACTTATACGAAAAAATTTTCCTCCTTCGATTTTCAAGCAGTCGCACTGGGTCCGATGCGCCTTTTAGATATTAAGTGTTTATTGAAACTGTATACACAGACGAAAGAGCCTGTAATCGTTCAAACTATAAACGATAACTGGATATTCTGTCTCGATGGAAATAGTGTATGTACATGTTCTTTTCAGACCTGTTCTGTGCAACCGCAGTTAGTTTTATGTGACCTAACATTGATTATGCATTTGTTTAAGTTTCACGAGTAACCGACGTCATCGTTGTCGCTAATTTGCGGTCAAGTGGCATTATTATTTTTCGGTTGTACG
This sequence comes from Trileptium ribeirensis, assembly GCA_030248225.1. Lineage (NCBI taxonomy): Eukaryota > Metazoa > Nematoda > Enoplea > Enoplida > Thoracostomopsidae > Trileptium > Trileptium ribeirensis. The sequence continues at coordinate 25,790 of JASANE010029192.1, read as the reverse complement.
ATATTTAGTGTGATTTGCGGGGAATTCTGAGCTTATCGGCCGTTGTCATCGGTGGCAAACGTTTAATTTTCTGTGGCAAACTTCGATATACTTATTGGCTCTGGATACTGTTTGAGATATTGGCTGTGTTTTGGATCGGTAAGAAGTATACCTTGTTCTCCGTATTATGCTGAACTAGCATTGGTCATAATTTCTTTTATGCATCGATGAACACATTTTATAAATATATTTAAAAATGTCGTTATACGATGCCGTTTAGCGACATGTATCGTGTATGTATTGAATTGAGGAAACTGAATAATAGTTATGAGGAACGATGATGTTTCAGGAGTGTGCTTTTACTACGGAAAGGTATTGCGGTTTTAACGATATTTGTGGACTTAGAGGATTTGCATTTTCTGGCTACGGATTATAGAGCGCGATGCCTTGGATTTTGCTTTGCTGCAAGCGTAGATATAGTTTTGGCTTTGGCTATCATCAGTTGCATAGATTCTACTTCTTTGTTGGACTGGTGACCTAAGTTTGTATTCTTATAGGTCAGCTATATAGATTGTTTTGCGCTGGCCCACTCATGATGGTTTTTTTACTCACCGACAAATCTCCCTCAGATTTTTTGCTGGTTTAGATATGTATATTCAAGTTGAGATGTAATTGGCCAATAAACATTTTGTAAGATTAACCGTTCTAGGTAACATTATGACCTAGTTTCTTTAATTTATCTCGAAGATTAGAGACTTGTATTAATGTAAAAATTTATAGGCACAACGTTGTTCTTACTACATTGATCATTGCTTCACTGTTATGTCGGTGGTAGTAGTATAGTATGGGATTCTGGTTAAGCTGCAGACATTACATTATCATAACCATTCTGCACTCATAAATGTAGGCAGTCAACAGAGGTACTACAAATGTGCCCTCGTACCAAATTGTAACAGTTGTTTTTTACATATCATAATATAGGAATTTGATTGTCTTGAGCGTTTCAAGAAAATTAATGGGATACATATATCAACACCATTTATCTTGGCGGGTTATTAACATTTTAAGCCATAATGTAAAAATATATATGTAAGTCTTTTTAACCAAGATTGGTTTGTCGTTCTTTAGGTTTTAATATTTTCGTTTGATCCCATGATATCGAACTTCGGAACTTCGACTTAATTAAATAGGTAAAGCAGACTTTCAAAAAAATTTCGTGCCAAATTTTATAATAATCCGCCTATGCAACAGTGCTTGTATTTTTTGCATTTCGCAATGTTGGAGGATAGCACCGCATTTTGGTTTTTTAATCTGTGAAATGGTTGCCCTTACCTTAAATCCTTGTAGTGGAAAAATAATTCGGTTCTGCGCTATAGGACTTCTTAGATTTTATAAACGTTGTGCATAAGAATCGTGGTCGGTTCGTGATTTGAACGGTAATTGTTTGCAGCCTACTGGAGCTACCTTGTTATTTAATATTCGATCCAACTTTGATATAGCATCATTGGCTGTTCGTAGCACCGCAAAACTTATTTTTTTTGTAGCACTTGGTGACCTTTATTGTTCTCTTGCACATGTGTCTATTCGAATGTTGTATTGTGCGCACGATGCTGTATCTATTGATTTATTTTTGAGATAACAAGGTGTCGCATCGGCATGAAAGATCAAATAATTTTTTTACGTCAAAATTTTAATATTTTGTTGTTGTTGTCGGGTAAAAAAAGTAATAATTGGATTTATTCCGTGTTTCAAAAAGATTTTAACATTGGATAGGCACTCGATCGAAATATCGATCTTGTAAAATATTTTTTGTGCCGCACACCTCTGCAATAATTTCGGCAAATATACAAAGTTTATTAAAAGAATTTCAACTTGCATTGTGCGCTGGATAATGGGAACAAAAATATAATAATGTTAAGATTTTGGTATCGTTGCAAATATTTAAACATATTTTTAGAATATAAGCAAAATTTTGATGAAATTCCAAAAATTTTAAGGGCTGATCTAGGTCTAGCTAGCCTGGATTTGGCTGTATATAAACTGAGGTTTCTGCTCGATCAGTGAGTCAGTCGCGATCGGAGATCTCAGAGTAAGTGTCGTTTATTGTCTAATTTATTTTTACAAGCCATACGGCGCCTTGTTATTTAACACAGGTGTAGCTAGGCTGTAGTTATTACAAGCTAAGACTTAGCGCTGATTCCGAGTTTTAGAAAAATTTGGGATTTATTGAGAGCAGACGGGCTGCTCCGAAAATTTACTATTGAGAGCACAAGTGTGCTCCATATACTAGTGGGTCTTTGAGAGCACACGGAGTACTCCACATTTTCTTTTGTTATTGAGAGCAGAGGGCTGCTCCTAAAATTTTCTATTGAGAGCACAGGGGTGCTCCGATAAAATATATTGACTTGGTTGAGCTAAGCTTAAGTCAAAGCTTAGGCCGGATCGACGGATCCGCCTTGTGGTTCATAAAGTTTGTTCGAGTATTAATATTAATTTATTATTTGGATCCTTAGATCCCCCTTGTCAATTCAAACTATTCATTACTTTATTGCTGTACTACTATTTATTTTAGTAATACTAAGTTAGGTGCTTATTTTATTTGTGTAGTTAGTGAAGTCCTAGGTTCTGAGGGCTACCATTACACTAGGTCATCGTTGGAAAAAGTTGAAGAATTTTATACCTATTAGGACTCGCTTCGCTACAGTTGGAGGTCCCACCGAGACCCGGTTTTCTTAGTCGGGTTAAAAGAGCTTGGGTTGAACTATAAAAAACTATTACTACTCAAAATTAACAAATGTACGGCCGTTTATAAGTTACGTAGCGCACATTTGGCTAACTTAGAACCGACTGACGACGAACACGAAAGTTCATTTTTTGAAGCTGAAATTGATGTTATGGATACATTAGTGAAATATATTGGTCACCTTGACCAAGTTATAAAAGATCTAGCTTCAAGGCTTCATAATGGTCTGAAAGACCTTTCTAATGATTTTGACGAGATTTCACAGCGAGTTCGGTTGGGCAATGAGAATGAGTTCACCATTAAGCCCTTCCGAGGAGATCTTACTGGTCAAGATTTTAACTCTTGGCTTGAAAATTTTAACTTGGTTTGTGATGCAAGAATAATTGACGATAACATGAAGTTAAAAGTTCTGCCGGCATACTTAAGAGATAGAGCTAAGGACACATATGACCGCCTACCGGATGCATCCAAGAGAAATTATAATGATCTGGTGCGATCGTTAAAGAACGCTTTGTTGACACCAGAGTGGTCTTTGTTCCACGAAGCGGCGCTTGAACAGCGCCAGCAATTGAGTGGCGAGTCACTGACTGCCTATCTCAAGGCAATTAAGAAGGCCTGTAGGAGCATATACCCACATGAGACTGACGAGAATTTGCAACGAAAAATTATCAGTCGATTTTTCAGTGGCCTTCGACCTGAGATAAAATCGCATGTCTTTCGTGATATGCCTAATACACTGCGCCAGGCTGAAGATCTGGCGCAGCGTTTAGACATGCAAGCAGTTTTATGTGGACCTGAGTCCGCACCAGTGAGCTTTGCTAGTACAACTAACACACTAGTTCGTGATCAACCATTGCACAAAGTAGCTCAATGTATGGAGCTACTGGCTAAAAATCAAAAGGAAATTGTAAATACATTACAACGGGTTAGGAATAACGGACCGAGGCGGGACAACCGTTCACGCCCACCTTCTTTTGGCACAAATCAAAATAGGCGGTGTAATAATAGACCGTTTATTGACAACAACGTATCACAAAATTTTTCTCCTATGGGTCCACGGTGTTATAATGCATCATTCACGGAGAAGTGCGTGCACAAATTGCACACCGCAAGCTATTGCAGCAACCATGTTGTAAGAAAACAATATTGCTATGGCATTATATTATTTTAAGCATAGCGCAATCAATCCCACAAGATAATATATTGCTGCTACGATAGCATTGGTTTTTACTGCAGCCTCAATAGCAGAAGCAAAAATATTGCCGGTACAATAATATTGGCTTGTGTTGCACAAGCGCAGAACGGTTGAGTTATTGCTGCGACAAAAACAAGCTAGTTGGTATTGTAGCAACAATATAATGCTTGCTTATATTGTTGAGACAATAGTTGTTTCCCAGCATTGTGATGATTAGGAGAAGAAACATTCGGTTGGGGGGTGGCTTTTTTTTTTTTTTTTTTCTTTTTTTTTTTTCTTTCTTTTTTTTTTTTTTTTTTTTTTTAAAATGTTGTGTTGAAATATTTTTCTTTGTTTTGTTGCGCAACAACAATATACTGAAATTTACAAAGACCCAAGTGAAGATGAGGTATATTATTATGTAATAACGGTACGCAGCTGCATGGCGCAACTTCCTAACACCATGCCCATACGACCCCGGCTATCATAACCTCAAGGGTGGACCGTAAATTTTGCGATTTTGACACTTTTCTTGGTCAGACCCAAGAAGCTATGGAGCTTAGCAAGCCGCAGGCGCGCTTCACGAGGTGTGTTCGGACCCCGCCCGATTGGTTGCGCACGTGTCTAGTATGTCGGCATGATTTCTGAGGTCCCCCAGGGAGGTTGACATCGATACCTGCTCACAGGTCATAATGCCAGACCGTTATTCCCTATTCTGAGCTTAATTGGAAGTTGTTTAATCCATTATCAATGAAAAGTAAATTCTAACGAGGGTTTGATTTTAATTGAAGTTTTAACTCGACCTCAATTAGCTACAGTTCTAACCCTATTGATTCGGTGTAGCCTTTGTGGCCCCCACAGGGTTCCGACAGTCCCTGAAAGTTTAACGTCGGATACTCTTAGTGATACATTGATGATCGCTTACGGGTGTTTGCATTGGTGAAGTATTTCCCTAGTAAATTTTACTCGAAATTTGAGTGTGCCGTTTCTGAGCGTGATTCCGTTATAAAACTTTGTGTATTATTCTCCCGCGGCATTTCTCTCCTCTTTCTACATCAACATTTGAAGGTGAACCGTACACGTCAAGGCTTGGGATATTCTCACCCACAAGCCAAGGCGGGCAAGGTTAACCGGTCCGAGCGGATAATCGTATGGCTCCAAGGGATGAACAACGCAGGACGCCGTGTGTCAATCTCAAGGTTTTATTTTTAGGTTGTATATAGTACAAGTCAGGCATGAATATCAAACGCGGAGAGTATGTGACAAAACAGGTTATACGTCACGATGGGCCGGTAGTCTCCGTTTTCTTATCAGGTCCGCAGGTAAATTGTCACTCAGGCGGGGGGGGGGCGGCGCGAGCGAGTAAGATCCCGGAAAAAGCCGGGCCAGAGTCTATCCTTCCCGAGGCGTCCTATGCCGGCAGCAATTAACTTAGCTGTGAGTCGGAGAATGGGTTCCGGTGCACGTCGAAATACGCTCTTGGTAACACGCGGCGTTACCGTAATTCAATTAGACTACTAGCGCAAAGTACAGGAGGCGTGCTTGCTCGGTCGCAGGTCAGTCCGGCGAGGGCGAGAAAGTCGGGGTCGTTCGTCTGGCTCAAAAAGGTGAGGGACTGCACACAAGAAAACGTGGACTCCTGGAGTACGTCAGATCACTAATACTAAGTCAGCAGAGTATGGTATAAATCAATGCCAGGTTACAATGGTTCATGTGATACAAATCAATGCATGGTCATATTGGTTCGACTGTATATGGTACAACACAATACATGGTTATGCACAAAAGTTAATCATAAAGCAAACAGGTGAGCAATGGCCGTGCTAAACCTCCGTCCGTGATACTATCCAGGTCCTACAAAATTGTGTCCTATGTCACTATTGAGCTTTTCCTATTGTTTTTCGCCCTAAGGCAATCCTTACGTTAAAGGCTAACAACGACGTTCCCAACGACTGATCATATTCAAAGTAATCCCTAATCTCTAGCGTATCTAGCCTTAATGCCCTCTTCACCGAGCGCGTCCCTATCAATATCCTATATACATACATACATATGTGTAATGGAGAAATATAGGTTATCATCTGAGCGAAGCTGGGGCTGCCCCCTAGCCTCAAAATTGGCGAGGGGTAGCCTTACGGTGATGAAACTGATTTTGGTGGCGGAAAATGTCCTAATCTACGCTGTGACGGCCGGGACGGCAATTCTGAGTACTTTGAAGGCTCGCCCCTACCTACTCTTTCATCGACCTAAACCGGTTGGGGCGCTTTTGAGCCATCCTTGGCGTTCTCCCGAGCAGTCAACTTCAGCATCCCAGGCGTCTTGACTGGCAATTGGGACTCTCCTACAATAGAGCTATGTCCTACGATCTGGAGGCGTTTTTGTCGTTTCTGTCTGGGGCACGGGGCAGGCTCAAAGTTGACCCGTATTTCTACCATTTTTTTATGTTTTCCTAGACAAAAGCTTGATGGGCCTGCCCCTGGCTCCACAGGGCAGGATTCCTGTAGTTCCAGGCCTTGGCGGTCCCTTCGTGACCACCTCCTAACCCTTTCTACGTCCCGAGTCCTTAGTCCTATGGCCTTAGCTCTGGTGTTCCTCGTCTTTTCTCTTGTGTCTTTTCTTTCTCCTCTGTCGTCTTTCTTTTCTTTTGTTGTTGTTGTGTGTGATGCACTGCCATTGCAGCGTTGTACTGCGCTGCCATCATATGCAGTCGCTACCAACGCTCGTAAATTTGATATTTCACGAGCGTTGGCGTGGTATAAGGACGAGCGAGGACTTCAGTCCTTGTGCTAATGATTGACACTAAATGGGCAGAGAGAAAACTCTGAAGTAAAATCTGGAACACATATATATATGAACCTGCATTGGAATCTAAACCCCGAATATCTGAATCTGAACCCCACTATACATACGACCTAACGGGTCACCATGCCGTAAAAGAAAAAGAATCAAAACTCAGCGATCAAGTCGCCACTAAAGTAATCAGGGGTTTTGCTCCTGCTCGATCTGAGGCCAAAGTTTTCCTACGATCGAGTTAATTTTCAGACGGTAGGGGCGCTGGCCAGAAGGCGTATTTTGCGCCCAACTCGCCAATCTCCCTAAGCGTACTAAAGTTTAGAGTATATTTGAGCCCTACCTACATTGTACAAACCCACGGGTCGGATCTGGGACTGCGGGCGTGAATGTTTTATTGCTTGATCAGCCGTTGACCGGTCGAGACCCTTTTTATGAGACACTCTACCCACATCAGCCTACAAAGTTTTCGAGGTCACTTTCATACTCGGTATTTAAAACATGGCCCCAACCTGTACCGTGGCTTACGAGGTTGGGTATAAATATAAACCATATAAACTGATCATAAAGTCGTCATAAACCGTGAGTCAAATAATTGTAAAAATCGGATAATACAAATAACAATAATGATAATAGTCACAAATATAAGTGATCATCGAGCTATTTCCAATCGTGAACCAAATACTGATGTGCAGGATTCTTCAGACTCAAGTAATTCCGTCTTAGAATTTGTCGCTGCAAAACTAACACTGGCCCCGAGCCTACCCTCGGCTATCGCGCCGGGCCTGCTTTTCCCAAATTTACTTAGCTTCTTATAAATCCCAAACAATTGTAAATTTGACTATTTATCCCTAGGGCAGAGCGGGCCAGCAACGGCCCGGGTCCTCGTTCCCTAAATTACACCTGCGACCGGCCTCAAATGCCATATGGGCGCCAAACTTTCATCAAGCTGCAAACTTTGAAACAAACAAGCCGGTAAACAGTAAGCCAGAAAAAATCATAAATCGTTCCATTCCACCAAGAAATTTTTCCTTTAACCGTGGTCGTCTCAGGGAAAATTTTGTATACCTAACTCATACTGTTGCGCCATGTAAAAGTGGATCCATTGCATCCGGAAAAAGTGAGCTTTTGTTCTACCTTAGACCATTTGTGTGGTGTTGCTGGTGTTTTGTGTGCTGTCGGGGTGGGCTGGTGCTCGCGGGCGGTGTTCTCGTGCTGTTTTGTTTGTCGTCTGCTGTCTGCGCTCGGCCTGGGGGGTCCCTCGGTCTCGGCTGGGCCCCGCCTAGGGGACGTCCCTTCGGCTAGCCTTCCCTATCGCCTGTCGGCTCGCCTTTGCTAGGTCCGAAAATTTGTGTAGCTGATCCGGAGAAGGGGGGTTTACCAACAGCTGCGAGAGAATATCGCTGGAGCAGGGATACCGGTGTTAGCTACCATTGCTACGAATTTGTGGAGCTCTACCGTCTACCAGCCTGTCTGCCGCTTTCGGCCTTGGGGGACTAGTCCCCCTCGGTCTCTACGAGAACGCTGGGTACCTGCGGCTAGCCGTCAAACATAAACTGAAAAAGAGACTAGTCGAGCTGCAATTCACGCGACAACCGCGTGCAAAAACCTGATGAAAAACTAATAAGGCGTCGGAGCCGGTCAGTAGAATCGACCGAACTCCGCGCTGCCCGAAGTCGAACTGATTCGTATTTTCCGAGTGTCGCTCGTAAGCTCGAAATTTTTCGGCCGTACTTTGGGATAACGATTTTGTCGCCATCCAATCGCCGTGGTTTGCTGCACGCCCACTCTTTTCAGCTTTACCCCAGATGTCCGATCGGGGTCACTTACAAGTAAGCGACTAAACAAATTCTAGGTATACTAAGTTGAGCCTAAGGTGTTTGCTTTCCAACCGCAATGATTGCCACGTGCAAAGGTGACCAGCTTATTTTAACCTCGAGTAGTGCCTATGTTTTGCTTGATTATCACATTAGACTCATCAGTGCTTTGTGTGAGATCCAGCCCCCGACCCCCCGAGTTCTTGTCAGCCCCTATGACACCCTCGGCTGAAAGCTAGCAATAGGTGCCCCTTCAAAATATTTACTTCGAAACTGTCGCGATTAGGCTATCAAGTTTACTAAGGTTCATTACAACACGGACTCGTGGTTAAGCTCAATGATAGTACGCAGGAAACCACCTGCTACCCAAAACGAACCGACGGCACGGCTCGGCACCAAGATCGTCCACAACAGACGCTCTCAAAGGCACCTTAGGATGCTAAATGGTCAAAATGAAGTCACGATACTCTCATTACAATGAAGAAAAATTGTAGCCCTCGCGAGTCGTTCTGACCCCAGACCGAGCAAGTGCAAAACCCCGTTTTCTTTTTGGAGCGACTTGATCGCTGAGTTTAGGCATTTTTCTAATTTATCTCTGGTTGCCCGTTGGGCTGTGTACTATGCATGCCCTTGCTACAATTTGTGGCTTTTTTTGCCTCTCTCTCCTTTTTTCAATTTCCCGTTTTAAGTTTCGATCCTGCACGGGGAGTTTAGGCCCGCTGCAGATTTTTCCGTATCATCCACTCGACTATCGAGTTCTGAGAAATTTCAATAAAATTTCAATGATAACTCGACTGCACAATCTTCTAGTGTCAGTCAAGACACTGTACAATTTCGATGTGTACAGTGTATTAAGGCAATAGGATGAGTTCGATAGAGAGAAGGCAGAGGAGAAAACAACGACAAAGGAAACAAAGAAAAAGAAAAGAAAAGAACCAACCAGACCAACCCCAAAAGAAAAGTACCAGACCGTAGGGCGGGAGCTATTCCCAGTTGTGGAACGGGCACGACAATCCGTCAGAACAGTTAAAAGTGCGGCCTTGGTCGCCTAGGAAATCGCCAAAGGCAACAACCGCCCGTGCCCCGTCTATTTAGGCTGTCGAAATAGTAACCAGGGGCGACCTTTCAAAATGAGTAAAACTCCGTCCCCTGCCGACATAACGTAGTTCACTTGACACTCTCCTACCAAAATCAACCGCATAGTCATCGGCCTACCGGTTACGAAGTGCTAAGACAAGGGGGAAATCTCAATCCTCATTTTGGACTGCTGGAGACGCCAAGTGGAACTTATTGTTGATTAGTGTAAAGCCCGGCTTAAATAGAAAACGCTATGAGAGGCTCAGTAAGGCTGTTAAGTAGGATTTACTGAACTAAGACGGCACACCGGACGAAGTATTTATCATTGGACGTCCATATAGGCACCTCGCTCTATGTGCGACGATTATCAGCACCCGATTGTTTGTTCTATACGTATCCGTTGGTCTTTCACCGTGTTTTAACTTGTAACATAGACAGTTTTGTTAATGCAACTATGTCTTAACTTTTGTCGTAGGTCCATGCCTTTCCGCGTACCCCGATTCATGCTCCCATTCGACTGAAGTTATAGGGCAAAGGAGGCGAGCTACCATTTCTCCCGCACGGTCCTCTAAGTGTGTGGAAAGCCCCGCGTGATCTAGAGCGAACTTCGAAGCATGCCAGAACACATAACTCGAGTTATAGCGGACTTAGCTGAACGTCTCGGGTATAGATTTTGGTCCGGTATTGCCGGGAACGTGCTCGCTCGCACCGCCTCGCTTCCCGAATAGACGCAGACAAGGGAATGGACGAGTTCAACTGCCTCAGAGTTTCTGTTTGTATAACGCTCCAACTGCTCGTATTCGTCCTGTATTGTATATATTTTGAAATAAAACGTTGAAAATCATCCCTAGTGTCCAGTGTTGTTAGTACCCAAGCGTAATAAGTGCGTCCGAACGGACGGGCCAACCCTGGGTGCTACGGCTTGACGAGGGGAACATTCCAAGCCCTGACACACGCGGTTCGCCACCATTGTTCCTTACGATAGATACAGAATTACAGCGAGTGTGGTCCACCAAATCACTTATCAAATTTACTGGTTTAATAGTCACACTCACTCGAAAGATAAAATTTACTGGGACAACTTTATCACTCAATATTAACACGGCCAAAATTATCACGTTACAAAATAGATAGTCCGACGTTAAACATTTCATGGCATGTCGGAACCCTGTGGGGGCCACATGGCTACAACGGATAAAGTGTTCGGCTAAGGATAAACTAAGTAAAACTCAAAATTTACCTTGTAAAATCAACCTTATCACGCATTTTACTTTAGGTTACGCTAGACTAAACAACTTCCATTAGATTAGGACAGGGAATATCGGTTTGACATTATGACCTGTGAGCAGGTTTCGGTGTCAACCTCCCTGGGGGACCTCAGCAATCATACCAAGATACTAGACACGTGCGCAACCAATCGGACGGGGTCCGAACACACCCCGTGAAGCGCGCCTGCGGCCTGCTAAGCTCCGTAACTTCTTGGGTCTGACTAAGAAAAGTGGCTAAATCGTAAAACTTAGGGTCCGACCTTGAGGTTATGATAGCCGGGGTCGTAAGGGCATGGTGTTAGGAAGTTGCGCCATGCCGCTGCGTCACCGATATTACATCGTCGGGGGCCACGCCGTGAGGCGTTTAAAATTTTGTTTAACCCCACGAGGGGAGTTTAAATTTTTCGTCTAATACATACGCCGTAAGGCGTCTATTCTGTTTCAATGACCGCAACAATGATAACCGCCACTAAGAACTTTGAATTTTTACGCTTTAACTACTATGAACAACCTTTATGTTGACTCTAATCTGCTATTTTCGTGGACCTCTCGCAATCGGAAAGCTTCAGGTGCCTATTTTTGAACGGTTCACCAGTTACCTCATACGTACTTTAACCTTTGGATGTTTGATTTGTATTGTGCCCATGTTATCGTTATTTGTCTTACGCCGGTCCTGGTATGCTTCATCGGTTTCCGTGTTCGTCACCTGGACCCGTGTTGCGGTGTATGACTCCACCACGCGCGCTGACCTCACACACAGCTATATCCAATTCGACGGGCACTATTTCAGGAATTGCCTACTTGCGTTGTGTTCTAATTTGCCTAATTAATTAACATACTAATCAATATCATTGTGTATATTTACTCGCCTGCGACTCCGTTATTTTAAATTATCTACACGTCACCAGTACCTCGGCACAACGACTCTCGTTTTATTGGTATATTGACTTCGTCTTATTGCGGCAGAACCACGGATCGTTATTGACTCTGCGACGTTTATTCGCCGAACTGTTACAGACCGTACAATCACCCTTATCGACTGTTGCTCAAGTTGAATCGTTTGCTATTGCGGGCCTACGGGACATTGTATACTGCCGCTGCGTCCGTTCGACAGCCAGACCGTCAATTTAATAGCGGGACTGTTACACGACACTGACATTCGTTGTGCCGGCCGCGCTTGGTGGATAATCGCTGATCGTTTCACGGGGACAATCTACTTGGACAATCCTCCATCATACTGTAGGAACGTTCTCGCGCATTACTGGTAGTGGATAGTGGACATTATCGACTGGACACTGTAAACTTTGTTTTATATTCTTTTTATTCGCTTGCTAATTTTTGTAACTTCTCGCTTATTAGTTTAACTGTGCAACATTAATTACTTTTCTATTTTAACGCTTTTGGCTCTTATCTAACCTATTGTGTACACTACTGCTTTTGTCTGCTTATAACTACTTTGTTTAACGTGATAATTCCCTTTCTGGCTCGTAACCGATACTTTGCTTCGCCTGTTGACGTTTGGAAAAGGTTAAGTGGCTCACGTCACTGATCAAGACCGTTGGGTTGTTCTGATACCAGTGAAAACACGTTCAGAAAAATCGTACAGTTGTGAATCATCTAAGATTTTACGGCCATCGAGATTTAGTAACGCTAACTTTTGTGCGCCCCATCAAATTATATCAGAACGTGCCTAAATATTGATCGCATCCAATCGCCATTGCTCTAATTATTGGCCTTACTGCTGATTCGCTTTACACGTTTTCATCTACCCAAACACGCACTAGTATTGAGTAAGTGTGATTAGGACGATGGACCCTAATGTCGATCATAACGGAGAGTTGGGAACCGACGACGTTCTTGGCTGGACTGACGGACATATGGAGGACGACTTACGTGCCAGGCCCCGACGTGCCGCCGGCACTAGTGAGCGACCGCTCACTCCCCCGCCCCGACCCCCTGGACAACTGCGCCGAGGAGAAACATCCGAATCACCTGGACTGGATACAAATACTGCTAACGCTATCTTGCACCACCTGACTACCCAACCGGCTGGTCCCCCTATGATCCCTTTGAGAGATATGCCAACTTTCGATGGGAAACCGGGAGGCCAAGACTTCGAGGACTGGGTTCGGATGTATAATCGTCTCGCCAACGCCAATGGTTGGGACGATCGACGAAAATTAATTTGTGTACCAGCTCTCTTGCGTGGACCGGAAAGGGAAGCCTTTGAGGGCCTTCCACCGGGAAAACGCCAAAGCTTTCTAGGACTAGTTGCCAACTTGCGCTTTTTATTTTCGTCATCTCGCCGTCCAGAGAAATCATTGTCAGGCCTGTGCACGCGACAACAGGGAGCTAACGAGCCAGTAGCAATGTACGGTCTGGAGTTGCAGAAGTTGTGTGAATGCGCTTTTCCCGACATGGAAGATGAGCAGCGGGACACGATGCTTCGTATGTTTTTCCAACGAGGCTTACGACCTGAGGTGCGTAGGCAGGTCCTCAACCAGATACACGAGTGCGAGACATTTCGGGATACTGTGGGTGTTGCTAAGCGATACGAGGACGCTAGCGCTGCGTGCCCTGAGCCAGACGCGCCCGTCGCTAGTAAGCCTCGTGACAAAACTGTAAACTCTTTGCTTGAAAAAGGAGGTGAACAAAGGGTGAACAACGTAAAAGTAAGATTCCTCATCCATTTATTTATGAGCAGTCAATTACTCGATAGCAAATGCAACCAACCATCACTGAACGTCAAAGTGTGACCGTTTTGGGCGGCTTGGGGGCATCCCCAAGCCAATAGATTCAGCGTTATCCGGATCGTTCATGATACCGGATACGTTGGCCGCTAGGGTCCTAAACTGACGACAGTCGGCCACGTTCTGTAGGATCGTGGACCTACGTAAGGTGAAGAGTCTGCAAAGTATCTAACTATGGGTGACTAGGGGCGGATGCCAAAAATGGTCATCGTGCTTTCACATCATCAGCATTACTCTTTTGGGTGACCTGGAAGTGTCCTCAGGCTAATTGGAGCGTGGGAGTTCATAATTGTGGTCTACAACCCGCGGAGCGGCACATCGGCAAGAGGTGATTTATATCGGGTTGTAAACGCTATTTTACCAGGTAGCAGCCGATTTTCCAAAACTACTTACTCACTGTGATGGTCCGCTTGTCTTGCCATTCAGGAAATCTGGAGTGGCATTCTCCTATTTTAGAGGAGTTCAGATATAGGTGCTTAAAGTTGGTACATAATTTTACTGTCGGAGCCGAGGGATGTTCTGTGCCAAGTTCATGACCGTATATCCTAGCAAGTGCGAGTAATTTCCTAGGACTGAATTGCCATTGGGGTAGTCCAACTAAGAGACTGCATACTGAGACCTGGAGGCCATACCTATCACTTATAGTGCTAAAAGAAGAACGGTCGAAAGTGGGTCCAAATTGTGAGCTCAGGGGGTGCTGTGTATCAAGTTTGAAGAGGTTGTCCCAGACGGATACTGCCTGTTTTCCAATACTGATTACCTATGATGATAGTCCAGTTCTTGGGCTATCCAGAGATTTCGGAGGGCCATTCCTACGACGTTGAGTGATTCAGAGGCGGGAGCTTTAACTTGGTGTAAGACAGCACCTTTCAGGTAGGGGCAAGTTTCGGCCAACTTTGGATAGTTTAACAAGGCCCGATTTTAGCTCCTGGTAAGTTTTTGTGAACTTATAGGGCAGTTTTGTTCTTAATCTTTAGTAAAAGTCTTGGGGGCATTTATCCTACCGTTGGGGTCAAATATATATCAGCTCCAAAATTGGTGGGATCAAGTGAAGTTTTAAACCTGGGTTATAGGAGTGGAAGTTCACTGGATACGTAGAGGGGGAGAAAACTAAAATTGAATATTATTAGAAAACTATTAAAATTATTCTTATTTATTTGCAGCTCCGCTATTTATGCTGTCTTTATGATTCCGCCAGTCGTTCAGATGCAGATCGGACAAAATCATGTTACAGTCCGTTAAATATGAAACAGGTTTTCATTTATACCTGCAGCGTGAACAACAGGTGGCCCCTACGGGTGCAGTTCCTACCGCAGAGCACTTTTAAATGAGTGACGCCACGGCAACTTTGGAACTTTACCCGAGATGCCTGATGAATTCGGTTTATTGCAGTGGAAACTGCTCGGCGACCAGAATGCACCGCGCGTTAAATGAGTCCTGAAACCTGTCACGCCAGCAAAATTCGGTTAGGTATCCTTTAATCATATCTCGACATACTCCTCGCATTGATTTTATGCGTTGCTTGTGGCGGTTCCAATATGATTCAATGTGCTGCGTATGGACGCCTGTAGTTGGGTCGACGAAATCGTGTTTGTGATTCACAGCTGCGTGATCTAAGCCAGTGACTGCTTGCAGGTAGTTGTAGGCCGCACATTGATAACTGTGCACAATGCTGCCAGTTTTTTCTACAGCTTGCACAATCGGCAGTAGTGTGGCGGCATCCCTTGTTCCACCACCTCTATATACCCGACAGCTTTAGTTGTACTATTGTCAACGATGCCGAACACGCAAACATCGGAATTTGGAGCTCGCCCTCTGTGGTGTTTAACTTTGTGAACGAATTTATTTTCGTCGATCTGCACAATAATACCGAGTCCACCGAGACGTATTGGATGTCGCTTGAAGTACTCGCAGGTGACTTCGCGGAAAAAGTTCGAGACATCGATCATAGTCTTTTGTCAGACCAGATATTCTGACAGCGGTTTGCAAATATTCACCTTCCGAACACTGGTACATCAGCTGAGCCGATTGCTGTAGAGTAATGTGACTCTTCGCGAAAAATGAAGTCTTTCTTATCGATTTAGTTGTTTTTGAGTGAGCGCATGACTAATTCTGGCACTTCCAGGCAAATTGGTCTTTAAACTTTGCATATGACGACCAAGTCGTGGTGATGTCGCAATATGGACACAGCACCCCATTTGCCAATAGCCCACGACGTTTTAGAAAGTCGATGATGAGCCTCGGATCTTCCACCATGAGCGGCTGAATGCGATTCCGGTAAAAATGCCGCTCCATCACTGAGTAAAAGCAAACTGCTACTGAAATGAAACGAAACTGACGACTAATGAAATGAAACTGACCGAAACGGACGACTAACGAAATTAAACTGAAAGAAACTGAAGAGTAACGAAATTAAAATATGGAATAGCCTTGATTCGCCTTTTTATACTCAACTCATATCAATTATTACTTATCAATTTTTTCACGATAGAGTTATGTAGTATAAATTAGCAATTTTCTCACAATTGAGACGCCTATTATCAATATCTATTTTCTCACGATTCGTTGAACTATTATCTGTTTTCTATATGTTCAAGTTTTCACATTTCCTCCGGGTATAGTTTTTGGCCTCTATAACAGAGTGGGTGGGGCAAATTAAACATGATACGTTTAGCGGGAATATCTGCACTTGACGGAAAATGGGGGGAGACTTCACTTGATCCAATTGGTCCAAAATAACATAGTTTAGATAGGGGCAAACTTCGATTAATTTTGGATCGATCGGTAGAGGTTAATTTCGAGTACCGGAAAATTCTATCGACCTCTCCAGGTAGTCCTGCTCTTAGATTATAGTAAGAGGCTGTTGGGGCCTCTATCCTACTCTTAGATCAAGTACGGTCTACCTCAAAGATGGTTCATTATCACATTTTTGTTTTACCTTTGTTGATTCCATTAAATATTATTTCGAACCTGACAGACCTTAGTCTATGCATGAAATCATACAAAACGGGAACTACAATGAACTGGCAAATAGGGCCCGAAATTCAGAGCCGATCTTTTTCTTCTTCGATTTCCCCCTTTCTTCGTCTCCTACCCCATCCCATGTCTTGCATCTGTGTTGCTGCTTGTGCATTGTTATGTATTGCAATGCAGTGTAATTTCCACATTGCGCTCGCTCGAACGCTTGTATTTTTGATATTTCGCGAGCGCGTTCGACGTATGAACGCGAGCGAGCGACTCTGTTATTGTGTAAACAAAATACCTATGTTGTCAGAGAGAGAAACAGAAATATGTGCCTTAAACCCAATCCGTACATATATACGAATCTGAAACCTCGAAGTATGTAGGACCTAACGGGTCGCAATTCCGACGTAAAATAAAATCTGAAAAGTCAGCGATCAAGTCACTCTGAAAAAATTTGAGGGTTTTGCTCTCATCGGGTCTGAGGAAAAACTTTTCTCAGATCCAAGCTAATTTCAGAGGGTGTGGGCGAGTGCTAGAAGTCGTATTATGTCCACAGTTTTAAGTTAAGCATGTTCCCACAACCATTTTGAGTTGGTTGAACCCTGATCGCTTACCCACGATCCATTATACTGATATGACCCCTATTGATTACTTGCCAGTCCGTAACTGTCTAATCGATGAATATGAGCTATTTGCTAAATTACTTGTTCCTATGGGTGGTGTCGAACAGGTTAGATGAAAGGCAATGCTAACATTTGATTGTCGCATAATCCTACAAAGTTGGTATCTTAACGTGTAGTCAGGACGGAGGGGATGCTCGGGTCCACACTCTAAGAAGATCCCTATAAAGCTGAGTAGCTCTAAGAAATTTTAACACCCTAAGAAGTTTTCAATAGTCTGACAAAACCCGATACAAGGAACAAACAACAAAGATCGAATCCTGCATTTCTAATCGGTTTTGGGTTAACGATGTGTCTAGACGATATAACACAAATCATGATATCCTTTTAGGGGTCCTTTGCAAAGTGTGTATAGCCGTCCAAATGCATGCATTTTGCCGTGAAGGAACGGGGCGGCCAAAGCTTTAATAAAACTCAATGACACCATAGGGGCGACATTTTAGCGAGATGTCGACGCCTTTTAAAACTGCTGGGATTTCGGACTGACTTTTGGCGCATTTGGACATCGCGATATTTGGACGCAATTTCTGTTACTTTCACAAAATCCCTGCATTTCATGTATAACTATAGAAGTACTGCATGAATCCAGCATGATTTGCAGGGAAGAGGGCGATGCGATGAACCCATCTTCTGGTCGACAATACGATCAGTTATTTTGGTTGAACAGAGCCTAACCCAAAACTTGTTTCCCAAAAAGTCTAAACTTAATATCATTAACTACAGTGAAATGTTATCAAAACAATGCATGAAATCAATGCATGAATGCTAGCTACCATTCAAATACAATCAAGAATATTAATGAAGAAAAAAGTATTTCAACTTAACAGTGCCAGTCCAAACCAGAAAAATCCTTCAGTTGAGACTTGTTACCGATAAACTCAAATTTACTTGGTCTTAGAAAGTTGCGTAATGGTCCGAGTGCGCGGCCACGCCTCGGCTAAGACGCCGGGCTTTAATCCACAAATTTTCCTATCTCAGTTACAACAAACAGTTTTCACTACCTACCCCGGACCATCGTCCCCTTACCTATAACGCTTTCTGTTCGGCCCAAACGCTCTATGGGCGCCGAACGGTCAACTACAATTAACAAGTTTTACTAACTTTAACACCCCGTATTTCTTACGACAAGTTGGCTAGCTTAAGTCTCGCTTTCAACGAAATTTGTATCCGTTATCAGTTCAAAGAAAAACCTCCAAAGCCCTAACTCAGCTCAATAGGCTTGGAAAAATGGACCCTGAACATCCAAACGGTTTGTACGTTGTCTACATATGATCACGGGGAACCAGAGAGACTTCGACCGTTAACCCCTACCCCTACCAAGATTCGCACAAGAACTTCTGACAGTAATTTAGATAGTTTCAGGAAAACAATTTGTGTAACAATCCTAGAGCGACGGGAGTGCCATACGGTGGACGGAGTGTCAAATTAGGGCAGCGTAACTAGCTACGTTCAAACTGACAATTTTATGGTAAGTGTTTAGTTCGAAGCACAATCCTGCCTATAACTTAACCTTGTGGAAATTAAACCCCTTGTCTTGATCCTAATTCCCACCCATACTTACACCCTTGAAACCGGCGCGGAACACCAGCTACTACCCCTTATTGGGGCACGGGACGCCACGTGGATTCCTTATCGATCATCCGATCCAGGTCGTTGCGCAAAAAACCAAGAACAAAACAATGCCGAACACAATGAAAAATATCCACGGAGCCGGTTAGTAGAGTCGACCGAATACCGTGGTGTCGAAGTCAAACTGATTTGATTAAGTCGGACATTACGTCCGACCTCGAAAATTTCAGCTGTATTATGATTCGGCGCGGTCCCATCATGAGCAATCTCTTTCCGCCCTGCATTTTTGTAGTTTCTTTCCGATCGTCAATCAGAAAAGTTTCAAAGTTTGGAATGTGGTGCTTACCGGAAACCATTTGGGTCCTTCAGGGAGAATGGGGAACAATAGAAAAGCCATCCGTCGAATTGGGTTGGGAGTTAAATTTTCCAGCAAAATTTTTCTTTGTTCCCGAGTGGCTGAATGGTTAAGACTGTAAAAACTCTGCAGCGGACTTGAATTCTCCGTGCAGGTTCAACTCATGATACGGGAAAATGCAACTATGCGATACTAAAACTAAAGAAAGGAGAAACCTGGCATACATAGTACATAGCCTAACGGGCAAACCGAGTAAAAATCAAAGAAAAGCTAAACTCAGCGATCAACTCGCTCCAAAAGGAAAAAGGGGTTTTGCACTCGCCCGGTTTGGGGCCAAAAAGGCCAGGGCGAGGAGGTAAGTTTTCTTTAGTTTTAGAAAGTCTTAAAAATTTTGTTTAAGGCGGGGACACAATGTGTTTCTCCCGCAATGGCGATTTCTAGCGATGTCTCAGGGGACGAGCCTTAATTTTGTTTCTTTTAGACGATGGTCTCTAGAGAAGACCATTGCGTAGTACAATGGTGAACGCTGGTAAATTTAATTGTTTTGGTTATCAGTTTATTTGAGTCCAAAACTGGCGTATTACCACCAAACGATGCACCATCGGCACCGTCATGTCGGCGATAAATTTTGCTCGGCTGGGGGCGTGTTCCTCCAGCTCATTTTTTATTACTGCGGGGACCAGGGGCGCCCTACAGGTATTCCGGTCAGTCGTCCTAACAACAAGATGTCGTACTGAAATGAGATGCTCCAAAATCGATTCAAACCTTTAAAGTGATGCTGATTCCGAGGCAAAATACGATTCCATGAAAGCAGCAAAGACCTTAAACTCAAGTTAGAGTGCCTAGAATTTGTTTAGTCTTTTAGGATCCCAAATTTTCTTAACTCAAAGAGTAAAGTGAAATTTTAAGGGTTTCCTAAAACCCGACGGAGGCTAGTCCTCCGTCCCTAATCTGCATTTCTGTCCAAGCCCAAACACGGCATGAGCATGGAACGTTCAACTAAGCTACAAATTTGGAAAACCATCAAAACAAATCATCGAACAAATCCTTAATTTGTGGTATGCACGTTCAAGAAATTTTACCGTGGTCTGCTCAGGAAAATTCGTCGATCCTAACTCAAAAGAAGCAAGTCATGTAAAAAGCCTGGACGAGAAGCGTCCACTTTGTTGTGCCTTACCTAAGACCACGGGGAATCGGAAAGACTTCGATGTAAGTGCGCAGTCCTCGCAGCGCTCTGTCTGTATATGCCCTAAATCGCCTAACGTCTTCCACGTCGGAACTCGAGGCTAGAGGTTAATTCCAGGTAAGATTGTGTGTAGCTTTTCTAAGGGGACGGTGGGGCGAAACCCAAACACAAATGATTCTACCTAATGGCGAGGGTCGTGCTACGTTCACGGGACTCCTAAATGAATGACCTGTTACTCTTCATACGGCAGGGAAACTAAACCCCTGCATCCGCTAATCCTTCAAACACTTACGACCGTTGATCCCTGGGGCAGCACCAGCTGAACCCCCTTCGCGAGGTATGTACCTTCGCGGAAAAATCCTCCATCCATCGAGTTGAGCCAAAGCGGAAAGCGATGAAAACAAAAACAGAGCTAAACGACAACTGCGAACAATAACTAATGCGCCGGAGCCGGTCAGTAAAGTCGACCGAACTCCGCGCTGTCGAAGTCCAACTGATTCCACGAGTCGACGCGTTGGTCGTCGCCTCGAATTTTTCGCCTGTATGTTACGATGGCGATTTTGTCGCCATCCAATCGTCGTCGGTCGGGCAACGCCCATTTTTCTTGAGTTTTAGTTCAGTGTCCAATTGGGGACACTTCCGGAAAATTGAATCTTGACGGCTACCGTAAACCGTCGATGTCCTTAGGGAGAGTCGGCTTCAATTAAGTTTGCCGACTTTAAGTTTTAATCTTCCGAGTACTCGGAAGTTGACCATCTGTGATTTTAACTCCGATTTTCTCATGAAAGTTGAGCTTGTAAGCTTGGGTAACTTATAATTAGCGCCGGATGTTCTTTGAAATCCAATCCAACGCCCACAACGTTAAGATGACATCCGGTCCCAAGATGGTTAAATTTTCCACACAAGTTCTGCAATGTCCTCAGAAGTTGCAATCTATCCCGTCCTTTAGATTGCTCAAACCTTCCGGCCTTAATTGGGTCGGCAACGGCGATATTTCCTTTGTGATCGCGACATGCCGCTCGTCAATTCGACTCGATCTCGTTATAGAAAGTGACCCGAGTCGCGAGGACATCGTAAAACACCAAAAAACTCAAGCTTAATTAGAGATTTTCAACGAACACTCACGTTCCGACGGCTTGCCGGGGGGAAGCCGACGACGGGAAGACATCCGTCTCGAAGCCAGAGACGGGGTGGGTCTTTATGCACTCCTAAGCTGTCGGGCGCCCGACTCCCGGGCCCCTAGAGTCCGCGGGAGGGCTCTAAAGTCACCCCCCGTTCGTCCAGTCCGTCCATACTCTG
Organism: Trileptium ribeirensis; assembly: GCA_030248225.1. Classification (NCBI taxonomy): domain Eukaryota; kingdom Metazoa; phylum Nematoda; class Enoplea; order Enoplida; family Thoracostomopsidae; genus Trileptium; species Trileptium ribeirensis. The sequence continues at coordinate 4,139 of JASANE010029192.1, read as the reverse complement.
TCCGTCCGTAAAACTCTGAAATTTTGTCAATTTTAGTGTGTCGTGTCCTTGTCTGTCCGTTTTTTCTATGTCCTTATATATCGTTATATACATATATATATATATATATATATATATATATATATATCGGATACTCATGAAAGACACACGAACACATATACAAACATACACAACACACGCCAGACATTTCGGCGTCCTGAGCGACAGAAAGGTCGCTCAGAACAAACACACACACAAAGCACATCAAACACAACAACAACAAAACGACAAAGAAGAAAACCGACCAGAAACGTCGGTTAAAGAGAGAACGAGGTCAAAAGCGAAAGGACAGCGAGGACACGAGGCGGGTGTGGGAAGGGAAGCGGGACAAGGGGAATCCAAGGCGATTTTCGAGGGGCTGGGGCCAAATTCGGTCCCAGGACGGAAAACGGGGTCGATTGATACCAAACACGAGGGGGATAGACGTAAAAGCGGGTTGGAACCCACTTGTGGGTTCGGATGTGTATTAGTATGGGGGCGTTTAGCGGGCTCTCCTGCGCTAACGGACGGGCGGAGCGACGCCCGCCGGGTATCGTTGGACTCAGCGTCCAACGACGATTTGAACGAGGGGTGATACCGCCATCGGGGCGGTAGAAGTAAAAGTGGTACTAAAATTGGTGCGATTAGAGAGAGTCGAGGCAACGATGGGGGGCGCGTTTGTTGATCGTACGGGTTAACGGAGCGGCGGAGCGAGACCCGCCGGGTATTTTTGGAGATGTCTCATCGAGACAAATCTAACGAGGGGCGATTCGCCCATTTTAGAGTAGAGTGAAAAATCTCGAATTGTCGGCGCCCATCAACAGTTGACGACTGCTTTCTAGGCACTTCCTGTGGCTGTCGCGGGTCAGCGGGGATTCGGGCACAGGTACAAAGCATATGGTTGGATTCAACTAGTCACGGTGAACAAAACGAGGGGTCGCGTGCGCCGGTTCTGACGCAGGGTGTGGCGGCGAGAGTGTTAGAAAGTGGGGTTCGTATTAGTTGCATACTACAATAGGTCGCAGAAACAAGGCCGGTTGGTCTAAAAGTTGTCCACAGCATACACACATGAATAGATACATGTATATATTTTATATATGATGCATCCTAACTGCATGGAAAGTGATGGTCCGGGTTCCCCGATGACAATCCTACCTAGCGTAAGTAGCGATCGTCTCTACGTGTTACAAGCGAAGTTGCGGCGTTGTCCGGAGGGCCTTTGGATATCTATTTGCAATTTCCAAAGCGTTTCACCAGCCTACTCTGGTTATTTTCCGTACCATGATATCGCAGACGGTGACGGACCTTTGAACGAGCCCGGCATCCGTCATCCCTTATAGTTGCAAGTGCTACCAAAGTGTGATTTCCGTCTATTCTGGCTTGTTGTTTTCCATAACCATTACCTAGTATATTATTATAACCAAGTAAATTTGATTTCGGTCTTAACAAACGTATTTTCCTGAACGTGCAGCCAGGGGCCTCCTATTCCCGGACGGTCGTAGCCGTCAACCCTATAACACGAACGCCTACCGGTTGAGTTGTCGACTGCCTTCCAACTGTCGTCGGCGTAGTACTCTATTCTCGGTCCTACAGGTCGGTTGGGGCTCATTTCCTCGCAAATTGGGGACCGATTGGAACACTCGTCCCTAACGGATTACACTGATACAAAATGGTCCATTGGACCAAACGGCACGTTTATGCAAAACTGCACATTTTTATACAAAATGTTAAAATGCACATTTTTTTATACAAAATAAACTGCACATTTTATACAAAATAAACTGCACATTTTATACAAAATAACCTGCACATTTTATACAAAATAACCTGCACATTTTATACAAAATAACCTGCACATTTTATACAAAATAAACTGCACATTTTATACAAAATAAACTGCACATTTTATACAAAATAACCTGCACATTTTATACAAAATAACCTGCACATTTTATACAAAATAAACTGCACATTTTATACAAAATAACCTGCACATTTTATACAAAATAACTGCACATTTTATACAAAATAACTGCACACTTTTATACGAAATAAACTGCACTTTTTTATACAAAATGACCTGCACACTTTATACAAAATAACTGCACACTTTTATACAAAATAAACTGCACTTTTTATACAAAATGACCTGCACACTTTATACAAAATAACTGCACACTTTTATACAAAATAAACTGCACTTTTTATACAAAATAACTGCACACTTTTATACAAAATAAACTGCACTCTTTTATACAAAATATACTGCACACTTTTATACAAAATATTAACGTAAACCACACGGTCAATATTTTCCTGCAGAATGTCTGCTGACGCGAAGCGACCCTTGTACGTAACCAGCTCTATCCAACGCATCCCAGTCCAATTTTGGGTGTAATCGTCCTAAAATATCCGTGACAGGGTCGGAACGACCCTGTTACATCTCTTATATTTTTAAATGGAAATTTTCGGACTTAGATATACGGGTTTGCAGTAACGGCTGTGTGTGTCCGTTTTGTTGTCTCCACTGTTCCTACATCGGGATCCCTGTCGGGGTCCCTTGTCAAAAAGAAAGTGTGGGATGACTAATGTCCGAGGACCCAAGAAGGAAAGGAAAACCAAAACCCCAGAATAAATTAACCTATATATACAGATAGTGTATCATTAAATGTTACACGAGCGATTATTGCTTTTGGCTGAGTTTATTCGTTCGGGCAATTATTTTTGTGACGGATGTTGGCTGTGCTTTCCTGATGTGGTGGTTCCGACAAAATTGTTACGACCCTAAGTGTCCTCTGAGTCCTCCTCCTATATTTTAAGGGGAAAAATGACTTTTTACCTGGGTTTGAAGGATTTAGTTTGGATGCTTTCTTGGCCAATATCTATCTTTTTGTTGTAGCATACATACACTGACAGACACATTATAATATACTATAATAACATGAAAGATTGGATACATCATATTACAATAACTGTACTCCTAGGTCCATATTCCCTTTATAATCGTCCTCTACTCCCTTTGCCGAAGCTTTCTACCCCTTATGATATTTGCCTTTCCACCCATTGGCGAAGGAAGCCAACGTATGGCTCCGTAATTTGAGGTTCCGCGGGTGGGTTGTCGCTGGGACACGTTTCCCAAGCGTCGGTTTCCAATAATTCCGGCGGGTAGTGGGGCATCGTTGATTTACGTGCCCTGTCCGGAAATAGACGTTTAATGTCTTGAAATGACCGAACAAATTCCTTCGTCCACTTGCCTACATCGTCCTGTCCAACGTCCCATGTTGGTGGAGGTGGAGCGATGATCGCTTGCGCTCCGTCGTTCAAGAGGTAGTCGAACGAGCAAATGTGCCGACGCACACGGCGCATTACCTTGCTTGGGGTATCTAAGAGTCGACCCTCGAATGGCTTGGACCGAAGGGCGGTTCTATATCCGCCAAGGATCACGATCGTGTTGGTCTGCGGCGTTGCGATGCACGTCGCCAGACGGATTAGAAATTGCATAGTGGCACCGGGCCAAGCGATGGCGAACCATCCCTTTGAAGTAGCCGTTTTCACGAGCGGTGCCGCCATATTATCGCCCAAAATAAGGACTCTGGGCCAACTGGCAATTCCATGGCGGATGAAGCTCCGTACTTCTTCCAATAAGCGGCCCATGACGTTGTAGCATGGCCGCGGGCGTCGGCCGAAGGCGACGTCTTCCGGTCCAAGACCGATTCCCCAAAATGAGTCGGTACGATTTGCCTCCAACAGTTGGGCATGGCCGGTGGCGAGAAGAGCATTCCGGAATTTAGGTATCTTGAATTTCTCGAGGAGCACCGTTCGCATGAGGTGCGGTAGGGCCGGGCGAAGGCGCTCCGTTGTCTCGGGGTCGAGAAATTTTGATTTGTTTCTCCGAGAGATGGCTTTGATATCTCGAGCTCCCAGCTTCAGGTCGGAGATATCCTGTCTGGCTTGATCCTCGTCGAAGAGATAGGTGACGAGGAGCTGGTAGCCTTGCTCCGTTGAAGAGTATTCGATTGGGTATTGAGTGATTGTTTGTTCCAACGGAGCCATGTTTGATAATTCGGGCCAGCGCGTGCCTTTCGAAAGAAAGGTTTCAATGGGAGCGGCATAGTTGATCG
>JASANE010029189.1:0-16025 GCA_030248225.1 Trileptium ribeirensis | reverse complement strand
AAAGTGTGTTGTATAGCCCATGCTCCATATTTGCACATGTATGTATGAAGCTTTCAGCTTACTTACTCGCCAAATATTTACTATTTTTTTTTAATCTACAGCTATTTTCTCACCAATTTACACCAATCCCCAGGCGTTAAAGTAAGTCTTACTAAATCTGCACATCAAATACGAATGACCGCCGCGTTAACAAAGAAAGAAAAAATTGATAACGTTAGATTATAAACAATATCTTGATTTCAAATTTATCATTTTTTTGATATTTATCTCATTCAGAGTTATTCGTGCTTAAAAATGTGAATCAATCCTATTTGATGCTTGCCTTGCATCTGATATAAAAAACCAGGCGGGTGCGTCCATGTTCGATTTCGTGATTTTGGAACCACTTTTTGAGGATCTATTTTTGTTAATGAATACGGCAAGCTGAAATGTAATGATTTTTCTGACACCAGTTCTCAATCTATTTGCGGTCAGAACCCATTCATTTAGATTTTTAACATGTCATTCTATTCATGTCGAAAATCTAATAAGCAGAAAGTCCTGCGCGAAGTACCCATTATTAGTATTTAATTAATAGTTAACATAAATCAATTTGTGTCAAAAATGAGTATGGATGCCGATGTGCCACGCTAAAACTGTTCGCTTACATGAATGGATTATGTACCAGACATAGTCAACGAGACAAACACTGATAAGTCAGTCGGTCTCTGATTGTTGGGAGAACATAATTAGTAGTTAAGCAAAACACAAAATATATGCTGTTAACCATATCAGCAAGTAAACGTCCGACGTTATTACAGCACAACGTTAGGTTGTGTGGAAATCATGAAAATTCATTTTAGACTGATTAGGTTCCTTGTTGATAAACATAAATAGTATTTTAATTGAAGCCACTATTATATGTTTATGAATTGTTTGAGATTCCCGCAAAGCGACTGGGGAGTGATTCGAACATTCTAAACCACGACCATAATATTTATCGTTGTTGCTGTTGCCATAAACATATCGTTTTATTTTAACTGCGCATCGCCAATTTACAAAAGACTTGTGACTAGGCTTTACAGAGTCAAATGTTACAGTTGAATTTGATTCTAGCGTTAATGATGGCCATAATTAATGCAGCAGGACAAAATTGCAACGTCTAAAACTAAAAAGTGACACATAACCCTATAAAACCACACATGGGTGAGCTCAGAAGTCCTATGTGGCATAAGGGGTGCTTCACGGTGGCGGTTGATGGTAGGGTCGTCTCGGTGTGATAAAATTTTGAAAATTTTTGGGCTCAAAAGTAGCTAAATTTTCCCTCGTTTTTTGCTAATTTTCGTCTAATTTATGACAATGTCACACAATTTTTGCTCATGTCCACCAATTTTTGTGTGTTTTTACAAACATTTGCGCGCGCGCACAGGGGCTGAAGAGAGTGGTGTTGGGAACCTCACGGTGATCAGGAAACCTCCCAGGGAATCCAGGGCGCTAAGGGGTTCGAACCTCAGGAGATAATCCCCTCTCCCCCATGAGCATGTATCCACATGAAATACTGAATGTAGCAGGCAAAGGGATCATTCACTTTGCTTGCGATAAATACCGATAAGACAGATTGTTTGTAATGCATATTCTAAAATCTATTTGAGCAAAGCATAAAATATATATACATAGTAAAATATAATAAAATATATTTATCGGAAAATCAAAAAACACTGCATTGATAGCCCGATGTTAGGTTATGGGAATCATGAAAATATATTTTATCGGATTGGATTTCTTGTTGCGAAATATCAATAGTAGTTTAAAAAAGCCACTACTATTAATGTGTGTGGGAGTTATTGAATTTTGCGCCACATGTCTTTGGGCATTGGTTTCGGAAACAAACACTCGTTTGCGTTTAACATACAGCGTTCAATCACATGCCGAAAGGGAACGCTTTACTTTTACTCTATAACTGTCTGTGTAGAGGTTAACTTTGTTACCCTCTAAGATGAGGGTCCTCTTGATGATCGTCATCCTCCGCCACCCTCCCATCGCGGAAAAAACGTTTTAGCACTTGTTTTTCAATACATTATTAATATACGTATAATACCTTGTTATCCATAAGCTCTTAACCACGACGGCACCCCACACCACGCCGGAATCATTTAGCTTCTGAGCCGACGGATCTTGGACACCTAAATTTTACTCGTTTGGCTACTAGGCCTTTGGTATCTGAAGAATGTGATGTATAAACTTCAAATAGCTGGTTGACATAAAAATGGCTTTTTGGATATTCTCAAATAACAAAGGCTTAGCTTGTTATCACTATGAAAATAACGGCTGCTATGTGAAGACTGTCAGTTGAACTTCAACACCGCTATAACACTAAAAATTTACAAATACCAAATCTTTATCTTCATGTAAAGTTCAATCTGCAAACTAAAAGTTAAACCTTAAACCGCAAGTTAAAGTGTTGGTTTTCTCTAAGGCGATCAGTATACTACTTTACGGCCATTTCTACGTGCTATTCTTATGTCGCCTTGTTACCGCATTTTGAGAGATTATAAGTTCGGTCTCTAAAACGTTACAAATATTTTAATAATTCCAGTCTTTAGAAGAAACGTTACGGAGACTTTTTGGTGCGGAAGATTGATACAAATTATCTAATGGACAAGAAAATAAGCTACTCTATGGCGTATACTTCTTGTATGATAATTTTGTCACATTGCGCGCTGCAAAAGACTATACAGTTCGTTTCCTTAGGAAATAAACAAAAGGTTGTTACGAGATTGTGTACTCAAATATTTTAAATGCGTCAAACTGAAAACTATTTTTCAAAACTCGACTTTATCTACATTTAATATGTGCGTTTTCGCTTGCAAGTAAATAATATTATCTCAATAGTTTTTGTTTCGAAGCTTTTCTAAAACATGGTTATTGCGTTTTGATCTCCACCGCGAGCATTGCGTACTGGATAGAATTATTATTTTGCCATAAATATTTACGAAGATAGAGCAAACTCAGCTAAACTAAAAGATCGTGTTAGTTTAATGGCAACAATGTAATGAGTCTGACTAAATATCAAATATTAATAGCCATTAATTAATTAATAGTAATAATATCAAATATTAATAGTTTTACAAAGTATTACTACCAAAATATATATTTAGATTTCTTATTTTAGCGATACTGATTATGTATTTTTGATAAAGAACCAATCCCTTTGATTGCGGTGTTTTGTTGGAATGGAATATGCGCACAAATTTTCTTGACTGAAAGTTAAGTGATTATATTTCACGGCTAGGCATGATATCTTCACACTGTCTGGGCATATTACATCGGACTATATTAATAAATTGTTAACTGAAAATGTTAGCAACTTACAGTTTCTATTCTAAAATTATTAAAATGTTTCCTAATAAAGACACTAATATTTTTCGAAAAACACAAACTCGGTTGACATACAAAACGGCACTTTAATGCTAATACAAATTAAAATTAACTGCAAATTAAAATTTCTATTGCAGTTTATTAATATAAGTATGTCAGCTTGGGAGTGGTATGATATTCATTCCGCTAAATGTTATCTGATTACTAACACTTAACAACGAAATAAAAAGTTTTCGACAACAGATAATTGCAATGCATGGATACCGATTTTTCTTTTAATTACGATGTATGTTATGATCGTTGGGTTTACGCGTAATCAATTACAACCATTAAATATTGAGCTTTAGTTATTATTTGGTTGTTGTTTACTACTGCAATGTCAGTTTGCATAACTATGAATGTATCTATGAGTACTCAACGCCTTACCGTTTGCTGCATGAGCCTGTTTCTATTTGCAAGAAAATGCTTTTAAGTCGGATGAAAGTACTAAAATCTGCTTTTAAAGAACGACATTGCTGAATTTATTTATTCTTCAACAATATGTATCATCTCTTTACTAACGCATTTGATGCTTTTATAGATTCACATAACGATAAGCACATAGACTGTAAAGGATCTTTCACAACGAGATAGGTATTAAAGAATGTCTATTTTGTTAATTTAAAAGTAGTACGAGTCTTGCTGTTATCTTCTATAATAATAAAACAGTTTCGATTCCAATTTCACAGTGCAGAAGATCATTACATGAATAAATTCACGAGAATTTCTGATTCCATAGATAATGAGAATGAAAACTAACAATGAAGTAGCAAATCATTGAGGCTTTGCGCCACCGCTTGTCGCTCTATAGGTGGAATTTCTACAATACACGTACCTCATAGGTGTCGATAGGTGGGCAGGTGGAATTATCCCCATTAGGGTCGGCCCACTGAGCCATATTTACCCCTGTAAGGTTCGGCGCACGGCCTACTCCAACCCCCTCTCACCCTCCCCCTCCCCCACTACTTCTTCATTCCCCTCCTCGCGCTGGAAAGTTTAGCAAAAATTACCAAAAACTGGTGTAAAATTGGCAAAAGTTTGGGATATTTCGTAAAAACAGCGGGGTCTATTCCTACCTCCGTGCGGACATCAGCACTCCCACCGACAGTATACCCTTCTATGCCAACAGCGAGTTTTTTTTTTTTTTTTTTTTTTTTTTCGAGTGGAACTAGAATTTTCCAATTTTGGCTCTGGAGTGGTTTTTTTTTTGTTGTTGTTTTTTGGTGTTTTTTTGTGGTTTGGGTTTTGTGTGTGGTTGGTTGTTTGTTTTTTGTTGTGTTGGTGGAGGTTCAGTGATGCCAGCACATCACCCCTTCAAAAAAAATATCCAAAACAAATTTACTTTGTATTTTTCTACTTAAGTACCAATTACAAATATATATTGAAGGTAGTATTAAATATAATATGAGTTCTTCGTATTACACCTTTAACTATACAGTGATTATGAATACATATTTGAATTCGAGTGGAATGAGCGAGCGAGTGGAACGAGAATTTTCAATTTTAGCTCTGGAGGGGGGTTGAGGAGGTCCTGTCTGTGTGTGTGTCGCACCTGGATCTCGATAATTGATAATTAAAAGTGGGCGGATTTTTATGCAAGATCGCTCATTCGAACTGCAATGGTCGATTTAGGTGTAGTGACGGAACCAGATTTTTGAACTTTTTCCCGTGGGAAAAGTTATGGGGCAAAATGACGTCATTTTGGACCTTTTTTCCGGGCACCGCCTCCAGTTTTTGCGAATTGTCTCAATAAGTAAATGAGGAATCCGCAAACTAATAGGCCTATTCCATGTAGCTTTACCGGCGCTTTCCAATGATACATAACAAGTTTTTCAACTACTTCCCAATCTGGAGTCTATAAACTTATAGTCGTCGCCAAATTTCATATTTGGTGAAAAGTCGTGAGAAATGCATCTAAATGTGTGGTTTTTGTTGCTTTTAGTGTCTTATATGGGGTTTTCGGTTTTCTGGGCCAGCAAGCTCATTGCGAGTGTCAAAAATATTGTGTGGCAAATATTTTTTACACTTCTGCTTCATACTTGGTATGAAAAATGAGATTTTTCTCAAGTGTCGGTTTGAATTCTTTAACGGTATTTTCACGGTCAATTTAGGGTTTTATTGAATTATTAAATTGTTAGTTCTTTGTTTTTGTACTCGTTGTATGATGTTTTGACTACTGCATACGTTGGCTATCAAAAGAGGCGGGCGTAACTATGACTCATCACTCATGGTTTATATAATGCTGCACCTGCGTACTGTGTGTAGGCTTTGTTTGTGTGTGCTTTCTACAAGAGACTTCGGGGGATTGTTCTCACCACTCGAATTCTGGCTCGCAAGCGAGCTTCACTAGTTAATATAATATTGTGCTGGGGAGTATGAATGTTTATTATTGACATCGCGCTAACCTTGGTGCTATTGTCGGTTGCTTAGCCACAAACGAACCAATTTGAGTCAACTGTCTGCGAAGATGTAATGTTATGTAATATATCCACTGTCGCGATACCAAGAAAGTAATGTCTTGCGCAATGAAATAAAGCATTAAAAACACCTCATATGTTATACCAAAATTTCTGCAAGTTTTGCAGTTGCTGTTATTAGCCCCCTGAATGAGTGGTCCGATTTAGCTAAGGTTTTTTAAACTGTGCGTTTGTGTTTAGCTAATGATATTAATATCGATCCAGAAAATACCTCGATGACGGGCTATATAGAGCTAAATTTATTCGCACACGTAATTTGTGTATTCTTGCATATTAGCCCTACCTATACTCATACGGGCCGTATACATCCCTACAATGTGGATATATAAGTAAAAATTAAGTATGATGCTGCTAAAACTAAACGTTTAGTTTTCCCTTAATCAAGCCAAACACAAAGCGCAGCAGATTCAAGTTATGCGGTTTACCTGTTATAATGTGCCTGCTGTTTAGAACTTTTCCCCGCTGTAGTCCGACCCGTCCGTATAAACAGTCAGGGTGACACCCATACTGTAAATCAATTGAAGAGAGAGTACACAACTAGCTACATTTTCCTTTACAGTGTCGGCACCGTCTGTAGCGAATGCGGTTTATTAGACATCTGCTCAGTGTAGTTTTTTAAAATTCTCGATATTTGTATCTACGCCATAAGAATGTTGATGAAATAATGCTGCACACTGTCAATGTAACTACAGAAAGACACAGTGTGCTTGACATTGTCTAGAATTGGCAATACTCCCAGCTAGCTACGCTTGAAAAGTTTATAAAAACATGAGGGTGTGTAACATCTGTTGTCGCCAGTGTGCCTCACACTGTATGGGTACATAGGTTCCAAATAACATTATAACGTGAGCGCCGCATTAAGCGTAGGTTCATAAACGCAGACAAAACTTCACATGGACCATAATAAGCTGAACAGCATTCAACCATAATAAGCTGAACAGAACTATTACACGCTACAGAAGACAGTGTGATATAAACATATCTGAGCGTCGTCGTATAACACGCCTTGTGTTTATTTTTTATTAAAAGTAATGTCACTGAAAATTATGTTTGGTACTTGCCGGGAAATTATTTTTAGTCAGAATGTCTGCTCAATTAGTTTACATTTCTAAAGGTCACATACTTAGACGATATATATTTTTTCATTAAATTTTCAAAGTTTTTGTACTCGTATTAATCTGTCTAAGCAATAATTAAAATATTTTTATATATCCACGGAAGTTTTTGTCTGAATATTGCGCCACTTATAATCCGGTTAAGTATCGATGTAAAATATAGCCGGCGTGTTGATGTCGCAAGAACACTAGTATTTGGCGAATAATATGTAGCCTTGCGGATAAACTGTGTGAGAATATCACTGTAATTAATAATGCACCATTTACGATAAGATGCGTGCGCCAAGGCCAAATTATGCGGCGTTCACGTTATAATGTCCCCGCTGTTTGGAACTTTTGACCCCCTGTAGTCGCTACCCTACCGTATAGACAGTCAGGGTGACACCCATACTGTAAATCAAATGCCGAGGGTGTACGACACACCCTTAGCTACTACATTTTTTCTAGACAGTGTCGTAGACACCCTTAGCTACCAATTTGGCGCGACTTAACTATAACGGACACCGTCTGTAGCTAATGCGGTTTATTAGTCAACTGTTCTGTTGAGTTTTTTCTAAATTCACGATATTTGTATCTAGCCCATATGAACATTGCTCAAATAATTCCGAACCCTGTCAATAAAACTGCCAGAAGACACGGTGTGCCTGACACTGTCGGCAAGTGGTAATACGCGTAACTAGCTACCGTTGAAAAAATTTATTAAAAACATGGGGGTGTCTAAGACACCCTGTTGTCAACAGTGTGTCTGACACTGTGTGGGGTACATAGGTTCCAAAGGTTGGGGACATTATAACGTGAACGCCGCATTATTTCACGCGTCCAACTCAACTAGTTCGGTTGAACTATAGCATAGCTGGATTACTATGGTGCATTTTTATAGCTTAGCTAGTCATAATGTGACAACCAGGGAGCTTAGCTAGGCTCTGCGTGACAAACGGAGCGTCCCTCTGAACTGTCAATTGAGAAATTTTATTTAGTATTGCGCTTAGTGTAATAGCATTTTGTTCTATAGTATTTTCACATTAATTCTATTTTATACATTTGTTTTAATATAAACAATTAACGTTTTAAGCTGTATGTTTTTGGAGCACTATTTAGATACGTATAAAATAAAATGTAATGTGCGCTGACTTAATAGTCTCTGGCTTAAGATATAGGGCTTAGCTGAACGCCTCGTGACAAAAGCACAGTCTCGACAGTCGATGACAAATGCATAGCCTAGCTAGGCAATTCAAAACTTTAATAGTCGAGCTGGACTGTATGCGTAACATAGTAGATAGCCCATTTGAACGGTTGACATAATTAGGACCATGCGAACGCATCTTATTGTAAATGATGCATAAGGACCCTTGTGATTAAAGAGCCTCGTAATATAAAATGTACATTTTGCGATGTTTACGAGTATGTCGCGTGTATATGTTTTACTTGCATATATGGAAACGCGACTTACGTACTAAGTATTTGGTAGCCACATGTTTTATTGTATCCACTTCATGAAATGACTGCAAAGCCCCATCAATTATAAGTCGTAAATTAATCGACTTTTTACTTTCGATAATAGAGATTTGAAATAATAGCAATAAAACATTTGTAAACCATATTCTTTGAGAAAATCGCATACTTCCAGCAGCAGAGTGATACGCCATGCTTGGAACTTAGGCTGATCGGCTTATCCACAGGAGATTTTCGAGAGATATCGGTTCCTTCCACGTCTCACAATAAGAATCTTATTCAATCAATGTCTGTGAAAGAAAATCGTATACTTTTAGCAGCAGGGTAATATATCATGGCTGGAACTTGGGCTGATCGACTTATCCAGCTGATATTTTAGGGAGATATTTGTTCCTTCCAGGTCTGACAACGCGAGTCTTTTTTCACTGTCTGTGAATAATGACTCAGTATTTATCTAATAATACTGTATTTTATTGACACTTTATTATTATTCTGACATCTTCAGAGCTTGAAACAATGATTGCTAAATGAGATTCCTAACATTTGTGAAACTGATAATGTGGCGTGTAATAGTAATAAAGCACACTTAAACAACAAATGTCTGGACAACCCATACTACGGAATAAATATAAGATATTGCAAAAAATGTTTGGGAAATTGATATCTGAGACGATAAATCGAATTACGTATTATAGTCTACATTTTCTATTAATGTAGTAACAAAATTTATTTTTCTATTAATCTAGTGTCTGCGAAAACAGCTAGTTCAGATGTTATTTTTGCGCACTTAATTCATTGGATTAGGAAGGGTTAATTACCTAGTAGCATTGATATATTTGATCATTATATACATCTGCATTATTCGTCTAAGTAATTCCGTGGCGTGAGGCTTAGGACCGGTATACCAATATAGACCCTTCATTCATTAAGCATTAATATTTATGTCTTAAAGTTTAAAATAATTGGTTAGAAAACAATACCTGTGTTATTTCATCGTAACGATACCGTTCTGATATTTATAGATCAAGTTAGACATATTATTTCGTCATTATATTGCAGTTTCTCATGTGAATAGAAGAGAACAATGTCATATGGCTAACATTTGACCAAATAAAAATATATCATTACCTATTAACCGATATTTGAAGGACTTTCTTAATATGTCAATTTATCTCAACTGAAAATCGAATTGTCTGGAGAATTTCTTAGGTTTTAACTTTTTTTAATTTATGCAACGTGATATATTAGAAAAATGCACGAGATGACAGTTAAATTGTAAGTACTTTCACAACTCCGTTCATTAAAATAACCGTTAAGTCTAAAACAAATTTATTTACTTTGCTTTCTCATAGCCGATGTTACCACCATTTCATATTTGGTGACCTGTAAACAACGCTAACCCGATTATATAACGAATTCCGCACTGAAACCATACGAAGAGTAAAATCTATTTATGCTATTATAAACCAAACCTTGGAACAAACAGCTTTTAATTTTATTGTTTTATTAACTATATATACTTGAGCATATGTGTCGAAATTCCGTCGCGTTAGGAGGGGGGTAGATGTTCTCGGGAAAGGGGCGGTCCTCAGGGGCTAAATTTCAGAAGCGTTTAAGAACTCAAACAAGTTTTGATCCTCATTCACTCATCCCCAATTTTTGCAAATTTTCGATGTATGTTTCCTGATTTACCCTATTTTGTATCAATGTTACGCCAAAACTTCCCACTTTTCACCCTAGGTTTTTACCGAAAATTTTAAGCGTGCCTTCGCCTGGGCCTCGGGGGGGGGCGTAGGTGGCCGCGGCAGGAGAGGTTCAGGGGAGCAAGGTACGTGTAGAGCCTTCTGTGGTAATTGTGGTATGGGGATTCCGATGTTGTGGGGTGACATCCTATTGAAGACACCTATGACTTATGAGTAAGGTTAGTACGTTTTGTAGAAACTATATATCGCCAGTTTTGTACTTGATTCTGTCAACACATTCTTAATTACGATTTTTTGAGGATTGGTGACTTTCTGACTTCAAATAAGTCTAGACTTCGAAGAAAGCAGGCTGACAGGTCCATGGTTGATCAGAAGCTTTGTTGATTTCAACTTTAGTTAATCGGTCAGCCTTTGTGGAAATAGCTTAGACCGTTGGTAACTTCATAATTATTAAAAAGGTTTTTAATATGCATAATGCATATCAGCACCCCTGTCAATCAATAGAAATCTAAAAACTGAGAATATAAAGATGAAAAACTCAAAGAATGAATAACCTTTCACTTAAAAATCCTCAGATGATCGACCTAGCATACGGTCATACTGATGTACGCTTTGATGGACAACATGCACATTTGAATTGTTATGCGTGATCCTACTTTGAGTGAGTATATAGTGTTTGTTCTTATCTCGAATTAAATCGTGCAATAATTCGGGTTCGTAATTCACCCGTATGTGCGCTTATAATTTGCGAACACTTAACATTTCACTAAATTCGCACGCATTGGCGCGTTCATTAAAAGTGATATTCCGAAACATATGACCTGTGTACGCAGATTAATTTTATTCATCACACTTAAAGCATGTTCGATCGCATAGGTTTTACTTGTCACCGAATCCTGATAGTGTACATGACGGAAAACCGTAATTTGTGCGCGGTCATTGGTATTCAGATTATGCAAAGACTTGACAATACAGCAACCCAGTGTTAATCACATATTGGTGCTATGTAAGTATATTAGTAATACGTAAGGCGTATATATTACTCCGGACTATATCAATATGCATGCACTGCTCAGATAGCTCAGATGATTAGTGGCACATTGATCAAAGTGCCGACAGTGTCTGTTTTACGTATCAGCTTGACATTAGTAAGACCTAGCCTGAGCAATTAAACATGCAGCTGGTCTGATGGCCCAATTACATAATTATATTTTAACAGTCATGTAACAGTTACTATAAGGTATCTGCAGAGAGCCTAATTTTATAACACATTAAATTATGTGCGTAATTTTCTAGGTTATAGCACAACTGGATTGTAATTAGATATAACTTAGTTAAATTTCACGTTCAATTTGTCATATAGCTAACAATTCAAACACTAGTTCCGATAGATATACGTGATGATGCCCATTTGCAGTGCTTATACACGTCAAATAACCAAAATAGATTTTTTATAATTCAAGTCTTGGAAATATGAATTTCTGCGAAAAATTGGTTCAAAACCTTAACCTGTAAATTTGAGCACCACTGGAAAATGCAAAGAATCGTTGAAATGGCCAGTATGTTGTGTCTATAGCAAAAATATTTCTGCAGGCTAGAGATGTAGAAAATGCACCAATACTCAACAAACGCTAATGTAAATGTGAACGCATCATTTCCTCTGCTGAAAAGAATGCAAGCGTGTAGCGCTGTTACTGTTTCGCCTGATGGATCTGCGATTTCACTGCGGTCAATGGTCATTTGTTAATAATTTATAACGAATACAACGCGTTGTAGGTATTGTAACAAGGTCAAGCTTGTAGCTCTAAAGTCATGTTCCGTCTTCGTGCAATTGTGATATTTACATTAATTTAACATATTAAACATTAAATAAATGAAATATTAATGTATGACATTCATATTTTACTTCAATTATACTAATGCAAATCATACCTGGCAGTGACAATTTTAAGGAAAGATAAGCCAAATGCGAATAACAGTGAAATGCTGTTTTAAATTAATTGAAAGAAACTACCTATCTAATAAATATGTGATTAAATTATTAAACTCAGTTTGTCATTGCTGTCCACAATTGTAACGTCAGCGATATTACGTTAGGCTTTTGATAAGCCGTGACTAAAATAATCCATTACTTCAACTACTGCAACCAGGTTAGCAAGGATTCATTTATTTGGGGTTTGCTTTCAAGATGATATTGTTGAAGCAGTGTCACATTCTGTAGTCGACAATCAAATTATCTACCCACTGTTTTCTATATTGCTGCATCGGCTATTCGTAAACTTATTTCTATACTGAAATACTTACACCAGATACTCCGAAAAAAGCGGAAACACTGCCGCTGAATTACTTCCTCCAACAACATTAGATATTATAATCCAGCATGTCAGTAAGAAATATGTTCACGAAAGAGCTGTGACAACTACTTTTTAATCTGCTTTAAACCAAAGATAAATGTTCAAATTGTAAAAGAAAAGTTTAGGGAATTGCAGGCGCCTTATATCTTATTTTCCAACATAATACAAAACATTTGAAGGAAATTGTGACCGCTATAGTTAGTAAGTCTAAGCAACTTAATATATAATGGTATATTCAGCGAAAAAACTACTATTTGGTCTTGAAATATCTTTATAACGTTGTTTCCATACAATTCCAATTTCCAGCAGAATAAATTTCAGAGACTCGATGAATAATCACTGGATATACGCTATATCGAATAATTAGCTTACGGCTCATTTGCATTCATGTTCCAGTCTTCTATTATACAATTCCGTTTATCCAAAATGCGACTGTGTTTCCTTCTAATATCTCAAGATTAAGCATATAAAGTAGTTATTTTCGTTCTGTTAAGCCTATATTCTTTTCTGTTACAACATCAATGGTAGTGTAGTATTACAACATCAATGCTATAATAAAGCATTTTTGTAAAAAACGCAAATAGCTCATATAAAAGCCATATTAATTATTCTAATCAAGCAATGCTGAGGCATATGGTAAAGATACAAATTGTATTTAGCTTTCCGTATGTCGCCATGGCGAGCTAGAATTCAAGCATAAATAGACCTTATTTATGAAGTACCCCAAGTAAAGCTAAGGAGTTTAACGTTAATTGTTTGGATATGAAAAAAGTATCGTGGATTTGGGGCATAAGCCGGTAACGTAGTCTCAGGGGCCTACGCTTTCGATAACGTTTGGTCGTACATAAAACACCCATGACTTCCAGTACATGGATGAATTCTTTAAGCAAAACAACGATGCTTGAAACCTTTGGGTACCCATCCGATTAAACTGCCCGGGTAGCCTATTATACTATAACCGGAAGCCCAGGTACCCGACACTAACTTTGCTTGTTCTCGTAGCCGCAGTATCTAGTTAAATTTACGTGTCCTAGACGTTCAAATTTGGGGTGAGAAGTTCGGCTCTTGGCTGAGTTCGACTATAGAGCCGAGCAGAGCCGGCCATCATGTCTGAAGACCCGAGCCCAGCCAGAGCATAGGATGAGGTTATCTTGAAAAACTCCATTCGACTCTTAAACGCTCTTTTCCAAGACAAAAACATAATTATAACATCAGCAATAACTGCTTCGGCAATAGCCTTAATAGCTCTAACAGCAACTATTTATAGTTCCTTTAGAGGTTTTGTATTACATTATGCTCTCTCTACTATCACCAAATCGCAAACTAGTATCATTTTAGAAGCCAAGCGCCGAGCAGAACCTGGCTTATCTTCGGAAGAGCCGAGCCGGACATGGTTTATGAAGTCCGAGCGAGCCAGAGGGTAGATCGTCCACGCGAGCCAAGCCGAGCCGGACATGGTCCCGGAAGAACCAAGCCAAGCCAGAGCCTGAAAACCTGGCTCTTTCTCACATCTAGTTTAAATTGGGTACCCAAATCTGTAAATAAAGTATGCAGGTTGCAATAGGTGAAGCTTAAAGAAAGCTTTTCCTCCGACCTGCCGTACAGTACTGCGCGCTGACATGCACATGGTGTGCAAGGAAAATTTTATGGCCAACCACACAAGATCAAATGCTTGCGCAGACTGAGGCATATCGACATACGATAAGAAAACACGTTCGGAATTAGAAATGGAAAAGCTGCCATTATAAAAAATATACATTGCAATGTTATAATATATATTTTCTGTAATGGCGCCCTAAAAATATATATTATTATGGTTGAGTTTGCCCAACTCAACGTTAATTCTGCAAAAAGTACGTTTGACTTTTATAGTTTCTGAACTCAAAGATGGACACAAACACGAACTCCTTGCAACTCTAACTCCAGATAGACCGTAAGACGTCCTGAATTAGAAACCAATTAGTTGTAAATTTTCTGTTAAAGATAGATCATCATACTTCTTGGCTACTGCGTCACTGCACTAATGCAGTTTTTTATTACAATAACGACTACAACTCATGAACGAATAAGTGGATATAATTAATATTTTGCCATATAATGTGTTTGACCTTATAGCCGGATAGACCCATACACCGGATAAAACAACATACGCTGGTAAAAAGACATCTAGAAGAAATCCCGAAAGTTGAAGTCCTCTTCTGTCTTTGGAGACTGGGTAGTGGCAAAAGTACACACCCAGATAACATCCGGATAGAATCATGGACATTTTCTGAATGAACCTGGATTACAGACGCTTTGGGAATACTGAACATGTGTTTAAAATCCCGAAAATTACTGACAATTAGAGAAGAAGTGCAGACCGATATATAAGCACATAGACAACTCGCAAGACTGGCATTGCCGGTTACATAAAGCTGCTGAGTCACACCATGAAAGTATTCGAACGCATCGTAGAGGGCTGACATCGAAAGTTTGCTCCTAAGCACGATATCCTATTTGTATTCAGATGTGGACGAAGCACAACAAAAGCAGTCCTCAAACTGCGAATCAAAAAAATTACAACGGCAAAGACCTCCATGCGGTATTCGTCGACCCAGAGAAAGCGAATGACATTGTAAACGTAAAAAATTTTTTACCTGCACCCCTTAGCACAAAATCTTAACCACCTGGTTCCACCTTGTTCAAGCTTCAATGGTCTAAGCCCCTATGAGCACGTATGGTTGTGTTAGTGGGAATTGAAAAAATGAAGTATATCCTATCTGTATATGTTCGAGGTCCAGGAGGGGGGATTTGGCGCCTTGGTGGTGGGGCAGGTCAGGTTTGGGGCACCCGGCGGGGGGGGGGGGGGGTGCGACGTATTCGGCACAAATATGTGGAGAGCAGCTAAACGGGAAGGGGCTGGGGTACCTGCCAGGGGATTATTAGTTCATCCACAGGCATCCGGCGCTTCAGGAAGTAACCTACATATACCTATGAACATTTATTATACTATCAAAAGTCAAACTTTCCACTTATTTGTGGCATATGCCTATACATTTAACAAAGTTGAAGAGTAAACAATAATATGATATTGGCGCCAAAACGAGGGTAAATATGAATTTATTTACACCACCTTCAATCTTATTCAAACCCGTTTACTCGCTTGTGGAATAAATTATGAATATACGCATACGTTAGTTATACGCACAATATTGTTTATTTGGCCATCCATACAAAATTTAGTGTGACGCTGATTGAGCGTGGAACTACATTAGGTAAATATTTCCCGTATGTAATTAGCCCTGTCTTTGCGGACTGAAGAGGATCTGGCTTAAAAAGAACACGGTCCAGCTTAACTCAGCGTGACGAATGCATAGTCCAGTTCGAGCGTCGCTGACTAATAAATAACCTTGATATGCTATTTAAAATTATGACAGCCGAGCTGTAGTGTATGCGTGACAGCCCACAGTTCACTTGGACGCGTAACATAATTATGACCACGTGCATGCGCACCTTATCGTAAATGATTCATTATTTTAGTAGAGCAAT
>JASANE010029188.1:0-80847 GCA_030248225.1 Trileptium ribeirensis | reverse complement strand
TGCAGCTAATGTTGCTGGTTTCTTACAGCACTAAAATTGTATCATGAGGTCGAAAAGCTTGTTGTTAATGTTAATTTAGGAGAAGTAGAAGACTTGTTACTAGCACAAGACACACACGTCACACAAACCCCGACGACTTAGATTTAAGAGACGTCGTACCACAGTAAAAGACTGTGCGTGATCTCTGTCAAGCGGACTTAGCTGACATGTCGAACCTTTTTACTTACAACTATGGTTTCAAGTAATGCTTGTTGTGATTAATTGTTTTCAAACTATGCATTGGTTTTTCCAGTAAAAAGCAAAGCAGGCGAATACCATTTTTGCAACACTAAAAACAATCTTCGGCAATCCTATACCCGATAACCTTCAAAGATATAACGGTGAAGAGTTTGTAAAATAATTTAATTTTATGATTTTTGGAAGAGAAGAGGCATTAATCTATACACCGCAAGAATAAAGGAACGTTAAAAGGCACGTATGGCTGAGCGTGTTTATGCGAACTTTAAAAGGTAAAAATTTACAACTATTCAACAGCTAATAACACTAAACGATATATAGACAAGTTGCAGTCGAAATTGTTCATGTTATAATAACACCGAAAATAGTTATGGATTTATTCCCACTGAAGTGACAGTAGACGACGAAAACGCTATACGAGAGAAGATATTTCCAGCTAATGACATTGATGTTCGACATAAATTTCAACTAGGCGATATTGTACGTGTTTCCACTGAACGACTTCCTTTCGAACGTGGCTTTAATCAGCTGTGGTCGCGTGAAGTGTTTACAATAAGTAAACAACTACCATTCAATCCTCCAGTTTACAAGCCTGAAGATGTAAATAAGGAAACTATATTGGGAAGATTTTATAAGCAAGAGCTGCAAAACGTTAAAGCAGTGGGTGACTCGTATAAAATTGAGAAAATTATGCGTACACGCAAGACCAAAATACCTTGGCACTTGGCATATGTTTTGTGGCTATTATAACAGTTAGAGTTTTGGAAAATCTTGTGTCACAGTGGCATTTGCATTAAAACGTATTTCAAAAACCGTAAGAACAATAACTTATAGCTGAAATCTTGTCCAAAAAATTTACAAGAATAAAGATATGAATTTTATATGTTACATCGTAGCATTGTTACCTTGTTTAACAAAATGTTACTAGGGATCAGAAAAAACATATGCGCGTTACGAAAGTTGAATATTGCACGTTTCTGCTTTCATTTCTACGTAAAAATAGTAAATTTTTTGCGATAACTTCTTTTAATGGTTGATGAACCCTGATTAATGCCTTGTTCAAACCGATGTGGACGATTTGACTGTATACTTGCATGCAGGCATAACACATTGTTGGGAAAGTGTTACGAATTTTAAGAATATATTACGCGAGTTGGCTGTCACTTGGAAAAGGCCTAGACAGGTAAACAAGCCAGGAGGTTAACCTACTTAGCAACATGTTCGTTTTCAGCAATTTGAAAAATTGAATGCTGTTCGCTATTTTAATGCAGCCGTTTCCCTTTAAGGTTAAACGCTTTCATGCGCAATAGATTCAAATTGACCCACTGTACGTTGCGAAGCTTTAAGATAACTGAGTTCAACGTTCACTTTATGTTTACCCAAGCGCTGTTATTTTCTAGCTTTATGTAGTTCTATGGCTCAGATCCGAAAGGGCTTTAGTGACTTGCAGTACGTGTCCTGTACCCGAACGATCTAGATTTAGCTCACCAACCGGCAAAGCTTCGCTCAACGTATGCTAAATACTCTTCATAAGTCATGCATGAAAGATTCATTAAGGCGTGCATATCAAGGGACGAATCCATTCATAAACAATGACTCAAAATATACATATTGTAGCCTGCGAATCGTTACGATAGATGAGCATATGTCGAGTATTTTCGTTTGCATGTGCGCTGTTGTGGTCTCACTTTGCTAGGTCCCTTAAGAAACTGAGCAACAGTTGTGAAATGTTTAGTGGCTTGAAAGTAAACGTTAAACGAAATACATAAAGACTAATCCTGAAAGGGTTTAGTTTGTTTCGAAAACCAACTAGGACCAAATTTAATCAGTCTGTGAGCTTTACAGCTCTTTGTGAAAATTTGTCTTACATAGGTTACCCACTTGCCCCTTACACTGCGGCTTTGTACAACGACATTTGTATGACATATTTTAACTATTCTGAGGATAGTTGGCTGATTCGATGATATTATTTCGTTGTTGATCTTCAAATCAACCGTAATAAGCGTTGCGTAACCAACCTGATTACGGATTATAACAAGGTTTATAGGATCTTGGTGTTTTCCATGTTTTTGACCGCCGGTTGTTTGTGAGATGGTGGTCGTGACCTTGCTTTAGCATTGATTTTGACTTTAAATTTCAAAAAAGATGATTCATACCCGTCAAATAGCCATACTTTGAAATGATAAACTCCAGAGGTGTTGCAGCATCCTCTATTTGTTAACCCCTTACACTACTAAACTCCACAAGTTAAGCGCGTTCTATCTCTTTTTGTTGCTCAGATTTTCTGCTTCTCTGCCGAGGATTGCTGTACTTTCCATATTAAAAATATTTTATTATCTTAGCTTGTTTTCTTCATGTTTTTTACATGCCATTCTGACAATTTTACCTATTTTGCGCTCTAATGGCCGACGATTAGGTTTCACAGTTTACGATTGTGCTTCAAGGTCTTAGGTTTCTGCATGGATTTCGGTATCTGTCCTCGAAAAACAGGAATGATCGTCTATTTCATGTTTTTATAAACTGTAAAGGTAAGTACAAAACCTTATCACTTAGTTAGCTGATGGGGTTTCCTGTACTATCCACAGCTTCAAATCCAAAATAAATTTTATGTTTAGTTTTGAACACGTCTCTACCTTCTGTCATTTATAGAACCCCTAAAACGTTTCTGAAAAAAATTAGTTTAAAATTTTGGGTTCAATATAATTTACGCTTTATAATATAAACTATTTTCTTTTATCAATACATCCAAATAGCCTGTAACTCAATAGAAAGCCAAATTCCGGTTCTATTGGTATACAAACCGTAGGTTAGCATTTCTACAACAGTAATTTCCATTTAAACTGTTTGTCAATATCATTTATCCTTTTCATATAGTGCAGATGTTTTTCTTTCTTTCAAAATTATGTTATTTTTATATCATTAAAATATCATACATGTTAGCAAAATATTTTACTCGTGTTATTACAATTTTCCATGTTCTAAATATTGACAATGTCCAATTTTTATGCTTAAAATCCAATCTTGGGAATAATTCTATAAGGTATGGTATGGCGTACTTGTCTCTCAGCTTATCATACAAACAAAACCAAATCTATAAACATATTCATATCATATACACCTGTAACAGAACAAATTTTAACACCAAATTTTTCATACCAATATCCAAAGTTTTTCAAAAAAATCATTCACATTTTTTGCATTTAATTATATATCATCGGTTGATTTGCACCTCACAAAAAAGCATTTAGCATACATGCTCATACGGGGTATGTCTTAAACTGAGGCGTCAGATTCGCCAATTTAACACCTCGCTCCTGGCAGGTACTCCAGCTCTCCTGGCGACGAAGAGGGTAATAACCTATGGCAAACAAAGGCAAAGGTCGGGCATTTTTGAATACACAGGTCTTAAACCTAGAAAATGACATATTTATTAGTATAATCGTTTCCAGGTACTGACTTGTTTTCAATGTATATGTTTTCCTTTTTCTAATGCTCCAGTAGGAACACCCTGCATATAATCACTTCGGAATCGCTTAATATCTATTGTACGAAGAGCAGAAAATTGCCCGCTATCGATTACTAGATGTTCCATAATATCATACGCTGTGGAACCTACAGACCCATTATTTTACTGAACACGATTGTTTGTATGTTGCGTTATGGATTTCAGATGACTGCATGGATGTTTGCCTTTGGATTGTAAACGCTTGGAAAATAGTGTTGAAATGGCTTTCTTGTCATCGCCTTCAACTATGTCCTAAGGACAATCTTTGTAGAGTGTTAGTTTTTTGTTTTGTTTTTTTTTCAACCAGCTCTCTGCTCCGTAGAAGTCAGTGTTGCTTGTCCCGCTGTCCTATTCATCGTTTTAAAAATGTATAGTAACATATTGTGTTTGCATGTTTTTAGACAGATTCGGAGACGCTAATTTAAAAATTGCATATCGTTGTTTGCAAACTGTGTGCATAAAATCCACGTTAACTATTACCAATCTGAAGTAGTGTTACTAGATTATTATTTATCACTACAAATGTTTAGATAAAGTTCGGAAATATCAAACAAATTCGTTACTTTTTCATAACATACAGAGGTTAAAACTAGATATTTTCCACATTTGTCAGTGTTCTTATATGATAGAGGTTGTGGCGATTCAACGATTGTTTTCATTTATGCTCCATGAGTATGAAAAGTTTGACGAATTCATATTTTCCAATAATTGCACGATACAAGACACTCATATTCTTTATGTTGTATTTTACATCTTGCAATTACAAAACATCGCTTTCTTTATTCTATATATAATGACTACAATGTCAAACTTTCAAATCTACCAGGTTTCAATTTATGAAAAGATAATACAACGCAAACTATTCAGAAGAATCCATTATTTCACAATAAATGACCGTATCGCACAGAAGTAGCACCGTCTAAAACAAGATATCGATTGTCGTCGAAGGCGCTCAAGCTAATTTGGTTTATTCAACAGGTTATAGGTTTATGGTGGTTATTTTTAGATTTTGCATTTTGTGCTCTTATCAATGTTGTTCTTATTTCAGGTATTCATAGTCTCTTCATCGTAAGAGTACTTCTTCTCAAACTGTCTGCTTTTTTAATGTTAAGCCTCGCCTGCTATCAACCTTCACTCTAAATGCGCATATTTTAGGTTTCAGAGCACAAAATTCGTTTCTGTATTTGAAAAAGCGGTCTACAGTTAAACCTAGATTTAATGTGGTTATAACGGTAACCCATACACAAGCATTTTTAAAAGATCTACGACAGTAAAACGTTACATAGATTGATATCCTGAGTAAGATACTATACTTTTTGCTGATATAGATCGGATTTTCGTCAAAAATTGTACTTCGTCATATCTTGGATTTTAGCGAATAGTTTGAAAACTATTTAGGATAATTAACTAACTGAATATCTCTAAATACACTGATGTTTTCGGTGGTTTTACAAAATTGGAATTGTTGAGAAGTTTAAATAAATTCTTTTGAAAGACCTTTTCGCATTACGTTTTATTTGTGTTAAATATTATGCATGACTCCATCCATTCACTTCGCCGGAATTGAACTATTAGTGAATTTTTGTAACATTTAGCCCTAAGTCAGTACATAGTTTGTGGTTTCTTTCATTAATAATATATATTATTTTCCTATTTAGATTTGGAACAAGTTTCTTGACGACTGCGGTTTTCACAGTAAATTTTCTTAACTTCCTGACAGTACGGAGATAACGTTTGATCACCTCTCTCCGATTACTCTGGCTCTAAACGGTAATCTGAATAAATGCTATGTAAATGGTCATAAAAATCTAAATATACTTATAATACGCAGCCTCCATCGCTGTCCTATTCTAATGACGGGAGCTTTCAATCCTCAATCCAATTAAAACCACCTTTGATAAGGTCTGTATCATAGTCCACCTTTGCAGACCGTTGCCATTTCAGTACAGTGTATAAGTACCGGCTATTAAGTTGTTAAATCTTTCGGTATATTTGTATTGTCGTTTGCTTTGGCATATCCATGACAAATCATGGAGATACTTCCTCAAATACCCTGTTCAAGAATACGTACATGCGTGGATCAATCAATAACTGTAGTTTGACCTCCGACAGCTGTATGCAAGCATCTCTACAAATACTGTATAGAGTTACATGGGACCAGACAATTATTCAACGAAAAGTTCTCAAATTTTCAAATACATCAAATAACACATTACAACGACTGTCAATATATACAAGTCAAGGTACTCATCAAAATTTTTCAATATTCATTTTATAGCACCGTTCTCTGGCAAGTTGGTAGTCATCATCCGATATATCGTTTTCTGTAATGAAACTCTTTTATAAGTGGTGTAGGCAGTCTTGATTGAAGCGATTCCAACTGTCCATATGATCATAGGGTTAATTCACTTTGGCGTTATGGATTCAACTTATGCGTGATCATAGGAGTGGAGACAGAAGGATTTTCTCCCTGGTGCTCGGACTCCCTTGGGGTATCACCCATCCCCTTGGAAGGCAGGCTAGTAGCCGAATGCGCGCATAAAATTTTTGCAGCAATAGGCTAACGTCGTGTGACAAGCAGTAACCATGGCAGCGCAATTGGCACAAAATGGGTTCACGGCAAGGAGGGAGTTCATTAATTCTTATCACTGTGACAAAATATTATAAATATTTCGGATATAACGAAAATTTGGGGTATAATTTTAATATTGAATCTTTAAAATCAATCTATCTGGGGTAGGAAAATTATTTAGATGCGTCCAAAAAACGAAGGTCACATAAATCCCTCATTAGAAACTGCAGTTTGAAGGAGATTTCACGCTTGGTATATTGGAAGGGCAATTGGTCACGCGATTTTGTTATTACCTTCTTATAAACTAACATTCAGCTCCGCTGTAGAGATAAACAATTCTGTGCTAAACATTTAATGTTATTTGTAGTCCTAAAAACATTGCAATGTAAAGTTATCATTTTCTGCATAACTCTTGAATACACTAGTAAGTAAAATATCACTTTCGAGTAAGTGCTGCCCTGGCAGCGCAGTGGAAATTTAGAAAGCTGATTTATTTAAATTTTGAAGCTTACCAATTAATCTTCGTAGTGATAACTGTCATAAAAATCTTGAATCTCACAACAGAAACGCTATTTTGAAAGTCCAAAAAACAACTATTGTATTTGCTCTCGCGTTGTAAATTCCTCTGTTATATACGTTGTATATTGTGCTGGAAGGGTTAACAGAGCGATGGCCTTGACGTTGTTTAATCCTTTCCCGCACAATTTATTACATATAATGTACAGTGATGAGTAAACTGTTGCCGCGACAGTGGATTGAACATAGATCACCTTTACGGTGAAAGCATCGCTTGTTAGCCATTACGTTATCTAGGAGCCGTTAATCGGTTCTCTAACGAATGTCGCCAAGCGAACGAATAACGCACGTGCAAATGCACTCATCACGACAAACTCGGTTAGTGCAACGCTTGGTAATGTGAGCTGTTATTACACACCTGTGATTTCATGAAAAGGTCCAGATTAAATGCCGCTGTAACACAGCAACAACCTATACAGTCCAAAGTTGAGATGTCTGCGAGCTTACAGATCAAGCCCTTATGAGTTTCCAGATTTAACCCTTTCCTTCGTAAAGTGACGCTTTTCTCACAACGTATATTTCACATCAATGCAGTAATCAACTCCGTCATGTGGTGTGGGGTTTGCGCTTGTGTTGTTGGGCACTCGTTTTGTCACTCTCAGATAGCGTAGCGGCTGCTACACGAGACTCGGAATAAATCGATACAGGTTCAGTCCGCTGTCGCGGCAAAGGTTGGTTCAAGACTGCACGAAATACAGATTAGTTTAAGAATAAAAGAATTAAAAATGTAACCCCTTTCCTTGAACCTTCCCACTTGCCGGAGCTGTCTGCCTACGAATCATGGACACTTATGATGGAGTTGACTTTTGTACGTTGTCGCTAGGAAGAGATATGAGTTACAGTTCTGATAAGTTGGCTCTATACACTTATGACTGTAAGGCAGTTTCGCTCCAGCTGAATTAAGCGTATTTCTAATTTGTTTTACACCCAGTTCACTTTTACCAATTTTCGATTCATTCAATCACTCACTTGATGTTTCTTGTTTCATATTGTCTTGGAGTAATAGTTATTTAGGCCCATGTCGATTTTAGGGGCCGGACGTTAGGAAAAAACAGCTTAGAGCGGGGGTTCGGGGACGGTAGCCCCCGAACTTAGACTTAGGCTTAGTACTTGGCTCATATAGGGGACTTAGCTTAGGCTAAGACCAAGGCTTAGGCTGAGTATATCGAGAACGGTATAGCATGCATTTCCGATTTTCATATCATTAATACAATATATTGATGTACCCATTTATACCGTATGGCGACGCACACGAGACCTCGAAATCTAAATTGTTGGGTTGCCATATATAACTTACAATGGTGATATGCTATATCAATTATAAGATGAAGTGTTAGTCGTGAAATAGGTATTAAATAACTATGTTTTGAAAGTTAGCTACGTGTTTGGCACGTCCAAGATTTTTTTATTAGCTAACTGTTCTAATGTTTATTTTATGTAACTGTGGAGATTCGTTTGTGTTTTTGGCGTTGTAAGAGCAGCCACTGAAAGGCTTGATATTATGTTTTTGTTATATGGGTAATGACAATCAACCTTCCTTTCTTATAAAGTGAGGTACTTTCGGCGTTGAAGCGTCATTTGGGCGAGCAGCATTTGTTGTGTTCTCGAATATTGGGCGTGCGACAGTTGGGGTCTTTGATACTAGGGCGTGAAGCACTTGGCCATGCAATATTTGAGCGGGCGACAGTTGGGCGTGCTACAGCTAGCCACGTGACTGTTGGTCGTGCGATACTTGGGCGTCAGTGACTGTTGGGTATCCCTGAAACTTGGGTACGCGACAGCTGAGCTTCCTTCCATATATGGGCTTAATGTTTTGGGTGTCGGTTACATCTGGGCGCGGCTACGAGTGCTGTTTGACCCACGTAATGAGTACATTTCTACATTCCTAGCAGTGGTTGCTGTTTTCGAATCACTTTGAGTTTATATTTAGTGCGCGCTATTTAATTTGTATAGCTATTAAATTTGCTGGATTGCAATTTGAGGGTTTGGTGAAGCTGAGATAAGTTTTCTGAGGGAACGAGTAACGTAGCTTATTTACGTAGCCACCTAGAACACTACTTGCCCTCTTTTTTCTCAGGACCGCTGTTAATTTGGAGGTCACGCAGATGTTATTTTTTCGAATGCGTGATTCTGTTTGCTACTATAACCCTAAATATCGCAGGGAATCTGAAATTTTACAAAATTAAAAATTGGACCCAATCCGAAAGTTGCGGTGTTGAAAAAATCTAGCGGCAATGCTATAAACTCTTTGAACAAAGAAAGGTAACCAGTCTTCCAAACCAGGAAACCAGGTCGAGACGATGGCGACATGTCACACATTTTACATGGCGGTAGCAAAGGCATCAGCTTATTAATCATCATTTGCTTTCCGTCAGCTGTTGCTATACTACCAATTACTGACGGCGTAATATATATTATCGAAATTTCGTCAGTACTCATTCCTTGTACATAAGCTGTCCTCTGGAATTGCTGCATAGTTATCCGCAGACAGTAAGTCTGCAAGTCGATAATAATTCCTCATATGGCACAAAAGAAACCTGGTTTTTCAGTGTATCAAAAACACTATAAATCAGTAAACGAACGGGTCAAGTAATCTATCGATGTTTTAATGGTTCCTTTGCTACAGCCGCAGCGCCCAGCCTTTACCGAATGAGCTGCAAGTGCTTTTGTGTATTTTTTCTTTCTGGTTTGTAACAAATAGTGAACGGATTTTTAGCAAACTATAATCAGCACTGGACATTGTGTCTTTCTACTAGAATTTTAGTGTCGGAAGTAGACCAATGAGGAGGAAGCGTTTTAGGAAAGCCTCTAATAAGTATCACATTTAATGTTAGCCAAATAGTGTCCCGTTTCATCCATGTATTTCGAAAGCCTGATAACACCATAAGGTGCACCGGGCAGGCCTTTCTGTGCGAAATCACTAGCAGCATTCCAAAACAGTTCTGAGAGCTCTTTGTATTAGCGCTATTAATTCGTGGCAGTGGGAATAATTGCTAAGATGAATTTTGTTGGAGCTGATGGCAAGTGCGGTGAGTGTGAAACACTTGTCCCTCACTCAGATCTATCACTCAGACAAAGATTAACGGCAGCCTAAATTAGGGAAACAGGAACCACAACTGCAATGTTTAGTCAGCACATGCTGTTATCAAAACACAAGAAAACGAACGATTAATGAACCATTTGTTTACTGAGGTGAACGATGGGTATATGGGATTATATATTTAACCGGTTAAACACGCTGATTTCATTGTTTTATACGTAGTTATACTGGGTAAGTCGTTCGTTACTCGCAGAGATGCTATGTGGAGCTATAACGGTTAAACCTTGGTAACAAAATTAATCTGCGAAATTTTAGCATTATTCCTTAACAAATTAGTTGTACGTAGTGAAAGATATTGGATCTATAGATTTTTGAGGTAGTCTTATAGGTAGTTATACGGTGAATGCAATTGTACTTACGTAACGAAACCAATTCGACAAGCACTATAGCCCTACAGCGTTAAATAATTTTTTCTTAAAATTTTAGTTTTTTTGAATGCTGTGAGTCATAAATTTAAAGTGTTTCCACCCAGCGTTGTTGTGTTAATATATGGCTAAGAAGACAATTCTTTCATAGTTAGAGGAAAAATCCTACTGAGTGTACCAGCCTGCACCACGAAACCAAAAAGGAACTGTTTTCAAAATTTCGGGGTAGTCTCCGTCAGTTCCTGAAAAAAGCGGCATCAAAATTCGATATCAATATAGAATCGACTGCACGTATGTAGTAACATGTACAGTGGAACTAAACTAAAATGACACATTTTGCATTTGTCACAAAAATTGGCATTTTTATAGTCCACCAGGGTCCCACTTTTCAAGTAGGCCAAACCATTACCAGATTTTAGCGGGGAAACCACTGATATGCTTTGAAAATTTACAGATGCTGATCTCTTAATATAATACCATCGACTTTACTTTTGCTTGTCTGTGCTTTTGGCGAGAGCTCAGAAACCTCAATTAAGAACTTTGATCTAGCTGATGAACCAATCCGGACTAATTACACCCGTCCGTTTTTCCTTATGAACTGTTATTAGGGTTGGGGAAAATGCTGTTGGGAAGTTAAAAGAGCTAACCAAAGGTATTAGTGAGCACAAAGACAGAAAATATTTGTTTTTATATTATTAGCATTAACTGGCCTGTCCACAGCCCTCCGAAAAGTGGGGGGGGAAACTTCGGGGGGGCCCCATGTTCATTCTCAGGGGAAATTTCAAAGTGGGGGGGATAAATTTTGCTTAAAATACAAAATATTTTCATGCATTTTTACTACTGTGAACGTACTTTCAAGCTAAAAAACAATATTTTAGCATTATAAATATATAGTGGTAATTAATGGTTAAAAACCCATTTGCTAAAAAAATATAAATTTTCCGACAAAAAATTTTTGGAATTGTTAAACATGTGGGGTTTCGGCCGAGTGGGTGCGACGGACATGGGGTAAAATCTCGCGAACATGGGGGGATTTGGAAAGTGGGGGGGTCCCCCTCACTGTGGACAGGCCAGATTAATGACAATATTGCGCTTTTGTTTTAGTTTATTAGTTAATTTTGCCTAAGAACTGGAAAAGTTTTATTAAAAATTTCGCTATGAAGCTATCGAAAATATAATTAGCCGGGCCGGAACCAGTAACCAGATTCCGAATTTTGCCAGAACCTAAACTGGAATTCCCATTTGCTCCCTGTACTCAGGCTACTATGCTCGTACCCGCTGTATCTGAAAACTTTTTCAGGCTCGCGAAACCCTCAAACTTTAAATCAGCGGATTTTAATAACCAAAAAATAAAGGAACAACATTGTTATTTCAGTAGTAGCGCTACCTGTTTTAATAAGCAATTACGAAGACTCCACGAGACGGAGTCACCTGGCCATTTAGTTAGCGGCTAGCAAGAGGAACCATTGTTTGCCGAACATCGTACACTTACGAGGACATACTGCGCTTTTTGCCAGACCCAGCACACAGTGCTCTTACCCTTGCTCAGATTTATCTGCATAATATTGAGCTACCACATGCCCAGATGTTGCTGAAACTCCACAATTGCAAGCATGATTGTCAGGAATACCCAACTGTCCAGGGCGCTAAGTGTGGCGCGTCTACATGGTGCACGTCCAACTGTTACATTCTCAAGAGTCGGGGACACCCAATTGTGAACACCCAAATGACGTAGCCCTTCTGTCAGCATTTTCGCAAGCCAAAACCTGTATAACCTGACGCTGACAGACAACTTTGTTATTTTCCACTTGTAATTAACATTGTAGGTTGTAAACATACAGTAGGTTTCGGATCAAAAAATGGAGACCACCATGTAAAATCAATATAGACCTACAACGTTTTAGTTAGGCGTTACTGCCAGACCAGTGGTTTTCTAGCTATGACCCAAAGTTTAAGAAACATTCCGAAATCTTATATCTTAAAAATTTTGTATAAGAGAGATTCTTGTTTGCTGCAGATGGGCGATGGCGATGGAGTAATAAAATTATTATATGCATTTTAAATACTTTAGGTTCTGCAGAAGGTATGTGGTTATCGTTATCGGATGCTGCCTGACGCTTCAGACACTCCAAATTTACATAAATAGTTGTAAAATTTTACATTTTTCAATTTAATTGTAACATCGGAGGTTCTAATGGGCCAATACTTATTCGCAGTTGTTTAATACGATGAAAGCAATTTATCCCATGAAGGAAAATGACGAAACAAAAGCACTTGTGCAGTAAGCCATCCAGTAACATACAAAATTTTAATATCAGTGTTTAAAATTCTAATGTTGCTTTATGTTCTTTCTGATTAATTTAGAAAGTGCCAGTGTTATGCTTATTGGTAGACATAGCAAAGCGTACTGTACTTATACTTGCACTGAATATTGATAATTTGATTGCGTTTATCGTATTATTGAAATGGAGCGAGAGATGCGAGCGGAGTCTCCACTGAGCGTTCTAGGGAAAATCGTGAAAATTCTTTTTTATCACTGGCTGTCGTTCATAACTCATTTTCAGATGGACGCATTGCAACAAATTTTTCGTTCGACATAAAAAGCGATGACGATGCACCTTTCAGTTGAACCCGAGCAGCTCCCACCCCATCTTCTTTGTCAAAATGGCAAAACAGGTTTTTAAAGGTCTTTTGCCAAATCTGGCCATAATTGTACCAATGTTTCGCCATCCATATCTCGCGATGTTGGCTTCACATCGAAAAATTAGAATCAGTACATCAAGAACTAAAACTTTGCTGACCATGAATTTTTGTGGGACCACTCCCTCGACAGCTGTGAGCCCGAATATGGTTCGTCGACCCTTTCTCGAAATAGAGATTTTCTAAATTTCGGTATAGTATTAATTATCAAGCATGCATAATACTATTTTTTTGCTGTCTAGAGTCTCACTTGACTATATTGTATCTTTTCTTGGGGTTTCAAGGGTTTTAAGGTCAACGAACCCGATTTCCAAATTGCAATGTGTTTTCATTTGCTTGGTTTTATATATTGCTTGCAGGGCATCAAGAATGGTCTTTATATAGGTTTTTGAACGCTGAATACAGTGATTTGGTTATCTAGAGTCTAGCGTGCATATTTTATGCCATTTCTTGGGTTTTTATGGTTCACGATCAATTAACCCGATTTCCAGAATATAGTCTGTCTTCAAGTTTTTGTTTATGTATTGGTATGCTGAAAACCATGGTCTGTTTTCAGTTGTTTGGTTTTATTTTGCGTACAGGGCACAAGAATTGTCTATATAGGTTGTTCCTCAGGATGAATACGATGGTTTGGTTATCTAGTGTCCAGACAAGAGAATCTCATACCTTTTTAGATATTTTTAATAGCTTTAGGGTCAGTGAACCCGATTGCCGATGGAATATAGTCTGTCCAGATGGTTGGTTACAAGACATCAAGAATTAATTGTGTAGGTGTTTCGGTACGCTTGATGCAATAGTTTAGTTATCTCGGGACCAGCGCGAATACTTCGTTTGTTATAAGTTATTTTCGATTAGTTTAGGGTCGACGAAGCTTTAGTGCTTTAATGGGTTCAGGATTGCAGAGGTATTAGTATAGTATATACATCCAACACAAAGCCTGTTATAAGTGATTAGAAATGCCCACTTGATGAAATCACGCTCGCTCCGTTTCACCCTCGCGTGCGAGATACTAATGTAGTCAGTTTTCCCGGATTTGATTTCCTGGTGTTCTACGTGAATTTCTGGAAAGCCTTTAGGTTTTTGGTTTTGTTAAAACGTGTATATAACGTCGGTACGAATGTATTGAACAAGAGTTTTGTGATAACGTGGTACGCTCTCTGACACCGTTTACCCTCACTATGCCAGTAACTATTTCTAAACATTATCTTGCGCTGGGACCGTTAAATTATGTGTCTGGTAGAATAACTTCAGTTTTATATAGCTAAAATATTAGATCATTTTAATATTCACACTGGATTTGTAATTTGCAGTGCTGTCCAAAAATCTGAAGTTTTTCATATTTTTTATATTACTAAATTGCAATCTAAAGCAGTTTTTAGCCTCGTTTAACGAGCGAGAAAACGTTAAGATCGATTTACTGATTAATAAAATATAGATAGAAGTCTGTAATACTTGATGTTCGCCAACAACCGCATTGAACTTTCTACTGTTACGGAACTCGCAGAAAACCTATACAAGCGAATGTATTTTTTGCCTTTCAGCTGAATCAAACTTATGCGAAGAGTTATTCAGGAGAATTCAAATCAAATTGTATATATATACATCGCTCAAAACTACTTTAGATGTCCGTAAAATGTACGAAACGCCGTAACTAAAGTTCTATGGCCCTGGTTCTTCAATTCACTGCTCAGGGCCACTTGAAATTGGTTTATACATCTTTATGTATTATAGCGAAGCAAGCGCAACGAGCGAAATTTCCTCAAATATTGCTCAACTGTGCGAAAAAATTTTCTGCTCAATTTGGGGAGAAATTTGCTCGATTTTTATGTTTGACTCGTACAAAAAATCTAATTATGCGCCTAGTTCCAATGACTGTTTGTGCAAAATTTCACAAAACCAAATGAATTGCTAAGTATTATGCATTAGATGGAATGAGGTCCCTTGACATTTTATGCTATAATTTCTCAAAAGTGTCAAAAACTGTGGCAAGATTCAAAATCCTCTAAGTGAGAACAACAATTTTCACTTAATACTGCATGTCAGAGCTGCCGTTTTCGATGTATGACAAATAGTTTAACGAATGTCTCAAAAAAGCGAAACTCGAAACCTACATTGGATATGTGTTACTCGTGTGGGGTGTCGCACGGGGTTCCAGTTTTTTCAATGTAGCTATAATTGGTGTGCGGGATTTGATATGAAGGTTTTAGGTGTGATTCTGAATATGATGAAAGGAATGGTATTTATGTGGTATGCTTATCGGGTTGGGGTTTTCGATGCTTTTGGGTTTCTAACTGAACAGTAATCCGAAATGATCAAATGAAGTATCTTCGACTCCTTGGCCTAAGGCAAATGTATGTTACACTAAAATTGATCGGCTAAGGCCGAAATATATTGATATAGCGACAGAACATCATTTCGACATTCTCTAATCGAGGTTTTTCCTTCTGTACCAATAAAATATTGTAATTGGCCACGAAATGCAATGTTAGGACATCTGAATTACCCGAAGTCGCAGATAATATGCGGATATCCTTTCCCATCACTAGCGGTCACCTAGAATCCAACATGACTGTACCATATTTTGCCATGGATCTTAAATTATCTAAAACCAACCATAGACGAATCAGATTTACCGAAAGAATTTCGTCTAGCGTCACTTTGGTAATGCGATATTTTCTGCGTCTCAGATATTACAAATTTTGCGACATGCATTATAGGTGATGTGCTTTAACTTCTATAAAACCAGCATTATAATTCTTCAGCGGTGTTAGGGCGGTATATGCATAAACCAATTACATATTATAAATAATGACAACTATAAAACCCATGATCACTCCATTTCACGTCCGCTAGCGAGATTCTACTACATATCATCGGTGTCCACAATCCGTCGATTCTTGGAGTAGTCTTGGCTTTGGCATGGGTAGGTCAGGAATGTAACCAAAATTTCCCCCCGGCTTCCCAAATTTTCCTTGTAATTTTCACGATTTTGCCTTAAAGACTTTGCAATTTGGCTAAAATTGCTAAACTTGTTATATAATATATATGTTTGCAAGGCTAGTAGGGAAGTTGATCAGGTGGGTACAGGGTCCTGGCGGAAGAGATAGCGTTGGCACGGGAGGCAAATTGTTGGAATTTTTAGAAACTGGTAATTTTCATCAATTTTGTTAAATTTTTTCTAATTTTCCGTTAAATTTTGATCGAATTTTTGCCAATTTCCCATAGTTACCTCTCTAGTTTTCCCAATTTTAATACGTTTCTCTAAATTTCCATGTGTATATGGGGCTCATTAAGTATCATAGA
Source organism: Trileptium ribeirensis (assembly GCA_030248225.1). Classification (NCBI taxonomy): domain Eukaryota; kingdom Metazoa; phylum Nematoda; class Enoplea; order Enoplida; family Thoracostomopsidae; genus Trileptium; species Trileptium ribeirensis. Next base: position 64,489 of record JASANE010029188.1, on the reverse strand, counting down.
TGTTCAGTGTCATAGTAAAAACATATTAATGAGGATCCCTCAAACAGTATGGATTCTAGAGTTCCAGTTCGCAATGTACATCCCGTAACGTGCCGAAAAGTTTACAAAACTTCACGATTAGCAGGCGCCGCCTCGCTGTATAACTAGTGGTAATTTTCATTTTGCTGTATATATATAATCAACAACAATGTGCTGCATGTCTTTTTTGCTGTTTTGTGTTGGTATAATATAAAACTAACGATACAAAAATTTCAAAAGACGCCGGCCTGAGTTGAGTTTATTTATCTGTAATCGATAGCGAATTTTATGTTTTACATTTATTTATCCTCTTCCCCTCGTCCACAAGCAATATATAGTAATTATTGTAGGAATTATTAATAAAAACGTTTTTCTGCTTTTTTCACACTTATTTGCGATGTTTTCTTCTTGTATTTTTACACTATCGCGATCGCAGGTTGACAAACGTGAGGGCAAGCAGTTTGACACGTAGTTTAGCTATTATGTTTATTATTATTTTTTATATTGTGAAATATTCATAATAGTAATGCTAGTACATATTACAAATTACATATATTGCAACTGTTATATGTTATGTAACAACAAGTTGACTTGCGTTCGTTACTTCGTTGAATGGCAGACGCTATGATAGGGTTTGCGCTGTTGAAAAGCGACAATGAACGAAAAACGTATGTATGTACGCATGTTTCACTGGGATCTCGTTAGAGAAGACGAAACCGAGCGAGCTTGGCTTAAGTTAAATATCCGGAACCCATAATAATTATTGTTTTCTTCTATTTTGTATAAAACCGGTGATACAGTGTATTTTTGGACCAGGAGTCCGAATGTGCAATTCGTTTAACGCTATCTCCTGCCGTTTTCATGTTAAAGAGACTCAAATTGCTGTATTAGCCTATTAAATGTATTTAATGCAGGAATTTCTATATATTGTTTATATTATTGTTTTAAATATATCTAATGGATGCATTTTTATAAATATTTTATGAAATAAATCACCACTAATGTATGAATGTATTAACACAAAAATTGGAATCTTCGTTCTAAGTTTGAAATTTGTGATATGTTTGCTGTCTACACCTTCAAACAACCCATGTGCCACAAAACATACATTTATTGTCTGAAATTAAACATAAATTATGTGCAAATAATCATTCATTTATTGTATATATGTAATTTTTCATACAAATCATGTGTAATTTATCATACATATGTTGTATGCAATTTTATAGCAAGTCATGTACAAACTTGTAGTAATATATAGCTATCTTAACTATTAGAAAACAACTCATAACATATGACGACGGACGACATTCTTTCGGTAAATCCAGGGCTCCCGCGACCGGGGAAAACCTTGAAAATCCGGAAAATAAAAAATGATCGTGAAAAAACTTGGAATTTGGCTAAAACGGCCAAAAACCGGGAAAATTGGGTAAAATCGAAGAAAAACCGTGGGGAAACATCAAACCTGTGAAAAGTTTTCTATATTTTTGAAAAAATTTAGTATTTATATCTGAGCTGTCAGCTGAAAAATTTGCTTGGGTTCATGAATCGGGGGCCTGGTTCGGATTCATGAGTGCTACCTGTTTTGCCAGGGCCATAAACATGGGCGTAGCTAGGAAAAATTTTTTTTGGGGGGAATAGCCTGACTCAGGCTGAGATCTTATGTCGCCTCGTTCCTCCCGGCCGGTGTGTTTTTGCCCCACAGGGCCGAATTTTAGATTTCTAAAGTGAAAAAAACAATTTCCAGGCTACTCCGACAGGAAACATTCAGTCCAGCTGAGAAAAAATTTTTACTAAGGGGGGACCATTGGTAATTTTTAAAGTCAAAAAATTTCGTGGGAATTCCCCCTTCCCCCTGGCTACGCCCCTGGCCATAACATGGGGTCACTCACGATTAAACAGCGAGTCTTTGGAATCTAAAATTTGTTAAACTTCTGCATTTTCCAAAGTAAATCGTTAAAATAACCAACATATTGCCGCTCGCTCTCAAGACATCCTCGGTTCGGCTCACATCCTCGTGTCACTGACTGACGGATTACCACTGCTCCAAGATGAAAACATGAGTGTATAGGAGCACCGAGACGCTTCTAAATGCACCGTCTAGCAAAGCATAGAGGAGTCTCTGCCAACAGTCAAGCGTAACATGTGAGTACACCGAGTTCAAGGTTCGCCTATGGCTACTGCCGCAAGACTGAATGTCGTTCTCAGAGATGGAAGATCTGCCCCGCGATCTGTTCTCAAGCGTTAGCTCCAGACAGAGCCATCACATAATAAGGAATCCTTTCTTCGTGGCATGACCGTAGAAATCAACCAAGTCGTAGCTGTGATTTACCACCGCGAAGCCTTTCGCCTGATTCGTTAGTTGTCACAACCTGTATGTCGAACGTGTGGCATCATCGGCGGCGGTCCGTCATTTGGCAAACCTTACCAAATGGATCAGGGTTTAAATAGGTGGATAGACCTTTTGAGACTTTAGCATCACTATACTCATCAGCTCTCCTGAAGTCGTCTGGAGGTATATATATATGTCGTAACGCCGTCATTTCTTGTTCCAAACTGCCTTTTTGTTTTTGTCGGAAAAATTTTCAAAGAGCCTAATTTTTTATATATATAATCAATGCCCTAGTTTTTCTTCGCGATTATTGAGGATGCTGCCTACCGTACTGGGTCTCCGTGTGGTAATGTAGCGCCCTCAGCGCGGGGTGGGGGGGCGGTTGGGGTGCAGCGTCAGGCCACCTGCCAATAGTTTCCGACCCTCCGGGGATGTAACCCTAATTCTATGAGTCTATGGGCATAACTGTAGGTCCCACAATACAGGCTTAGAATCAAGAAACGGAGACTACCATCACCATCGGCTCATCGAGATCTTCAACTTTGCCGAGCAAAACTTATTGTAAGAGAACATTCCCTGAGTATGGTTCGTTGACCCTTTGCCAGAAATATCGATTTTTCACATTTCGGCGTGTTATTACGTGTCTCAATCTTACAACAAGTATTTATTAGGCTATCAAGAACGCTGAATATTGTGTTCTTTTGTTATGTAGAGTCCAAGTTGACTATATTATATCTTTTGATGTAGTTTCAATGGTTTTAGGTGGCCGATACCGATTTTCAAAACATAGACTGTTTTGATTTGTTTGGTTATATTTTGCGTTCAGGCCATCAAAAAAGAGCTTAATATAGGCCTGATTACAATGGATTGGTTATCTGGATTTCAGGACGAATATTTGCGTTTTCAGAAGTTTTCAATGGGTTTATGAACCCGATTTCCAGAATATAGCCTGTTTTCAGCTTTTTGTTTATGCATTGGTATGCTGAAAACGATGGTTTGGTTATCAAAGAATTAACACGTATTATACTTTGTGTGTTTTCGGTGGGTTTAGGATAAGGTCTGTCGACAAGATTTTAGTTTTTTTAATTAGTTTAGGGTTCCAAGTGTTTCAGTGTGGCATATACATCAAACATAGAACGTGTCACAGGTGATTATACATGTATAATAACTTATACGTGGAACCACGCTCGCCCCGTTTCACCCTCGCATGCGAGATACTATAATTATTACTACATTAGAGCTGCAGCTTTCCGAATTAATACAGAGCAAGGTATCTCAGTGCCGCCTATTACGTGGCATGTCATAACTAATATGCAGCGGTCACAACTGCCCCCTTTCTGATCACTACTGTTATTTGTTATAAGTATTCATTATTAATATAACAGATGCAACTTTGTCATTTTGCTTTCGAATAAGTAGTCTGTGGACAAGCCACTTGGCTCAAGCATTATACTGAGATGCCTGCATGTTAAAGCTGGAAATTATATGTTGTATTAGCAAAAAAACTCACAGCTGATAACGGGGAAATCAATTTCGACAGCTGGCTTACGATAAGTACTGGATAGCTCTCACGATGAACAATTCTTAGGAATTAATTGGAAAAAAATTGCAAAAACCTGAAATTTCGCACTGACGAGCGCGCGGGCACCCTGGGCTGGCTTGAACTAGGAAATCGAATAATTTTCATGAAAATGCAAAATCTGTTTTTAAATGGCCTCAAAAACGGTAAAAACATCTCTATTAAGGTTAAAAACATTTTTGATGATATCATTTTTTAACGTCAGAAAGAGGGTTTTGTTAAATTTTTGAAATGTTTATACGTCAACTGCGGGGTGTTTTTAATTGGGTGGGAGGGGCTAACACTTTTGCCACGGAACCTTTTGCCAGGGGGAGCAAAATGTTTTCTAGGGGGCGCCAGCCGAGGGTCAACAGTTTTTGCTAGGGGGCATTGAAAAACGTTAGGCTCTTCCGCTATGGAGAAGCCAGGTTAACCAAACCGACATATTTATTCAGTGTACCGAAAAACCTATGTATAGTCTATTCTTGATGCCCTGTGCGCACTATATAGCGAAACAAATGCAGACAGACTATATTCTGAAAGTCAGATTCATCGACCCTAAAAACATGAAATATTAATGCAGATGGATCCTATATATCCAAACAAACGTATGCAGCGTACCGAAAACACAATTCATAGTTTATTCTTGATGCCTTGCACGCAATATATAAACAAACAAATGAATACAGATTATACTGTGGAAATCGAGTTGATTGACGCTAAACCACTGATACCCCGGAAAAGGTAAATACGTATGGTCAAGTTGGACACCAGATTATAAAATGGATTCAGCATGATGTATAATCTTTAACACACTAGTTTGAAGTCACCTACACACAATGGATATGCCGATATTTGAAACATCGATATTATTGGCAAATGGCCATCGAACCACATTTGCGGCCCAAGGTGACCCATGGGATCCAAAAACTTGATTAAAATCTAAAATTAAAAAAATCGGTTTTTTGTTGAAATGATCAGGGGAGGTCTCCAGGATCACAAAAATACCATAATTTTCGGAATCTGACCATTTTGGGGCAAACGCGGGCTGGGAGGGGGGTAATGGAAAATAACACAAAGATTATGGTAATAAGTTTTATGCAAATCAATTAAGTCATCTCAAACTTGTTTTGAGATGTTACATAAGCCCCTTTTTACAAGTGGAGCGATATGCCAGGAAAGCCACGTTATGCTTAACGGCCTGCCTGTTATCCGTGTCAAAAAGTGTAGTTGAGTTAGTAAGATGCTGTTTGCGATATGCTTCGGCTACAACCAGTCCTTTAGCCAAATCCCGATATTTCACATCAGCCATGGCGGAAATCTATGAGTAGTGTCGTATCGGTTGGCGGCAAAGAGGCGCATATTATGTCCCGAAAAACTGCATCATTTGGACTTTCGTCGGTTAGCGGAGATGAGGCGTCTTTTCTTATGACCAAGGCAGACCACCAAGGGTAACCATGAAATTTGGCGAAAACCATCTGTCTTGGTAATATTTTCTGTTTGTTGTTTGTTTCGGGAGTAGCTGCCGGAGCATCAGCATCGACTTGCCTCGTAATGAAAGCTTGTTTCGTACGATCCACTGGAACAGCCTCGTAACGGCTATTGATAACAACTTCAACAGTCTTGTCATTGAACTTACAAACATGGTAAGGTCCTTTTTAATGGACTTGATGGCATTTGGTTACAAATCGACACATCTATGCCCTTTGCTAATTCTTGTGGTATGAACATTCATCCCTGTTTGTACCGGTGTTCGTCAGGCATCACTTGCTGAGAAGCACATTGAATAAATTGTCGGAGAATAGCGGATGGCTTTTGATCACCGAGATGTTGACGTTCAAGCAGTTGGCGCAGCTTTCTATCGTGGGAGTCCATCAGCAAGGAAATAACGAACTGTTTGATTTGTTGTATCAATCCGAAGCTTTTGCGACACCCTTGAGAAGGATTCGCGGTGAAAGTGGGCACAGTAGGCTTTGTCGTTTGACTCGTTGCGATTGGTCTACCATAATCTGCTCGATTTGATCGAACCACAGCGTTGCATCTTTTTCGAAGAATTCTGGTAGCCCGATCGACGTAACTTCAACAGGTTGCGATAACGGAGATGGATTGAAAGCTGACGACCGGATTCCAAGTGGTTGCGGTATCATGTTGATTTCTGCTATTGTCACTGCGCCTCCACGGCTTAACGATATCGGCTTTTGTTTGAGGAACGGTGAAAGAGTCGTCTCCTACGTGAAGGGCTTCCAAGATCCTGACCAATTCCGATTTGTTGAGTTGTCGCCAATCCGTTACCAGACCGGGATTTTGCTCTACGTTGTCGGGAATAATAAGAAGCAAATCAGCATCATTGCTTTCCCCGATGACGTAACACTGTTAAACCAACAAATGCCGAATGTCATTGAATTCGCTGTTTTTGCGTCCGGCAAATTAGCAGTTTTGATTTTTTAATCATTCCGTTTTGATATACTATGCCTAAGCCTTAATCTTAGCCTAAGCTAAGGTCCTTATATGAGCCAAGTACTAAGCCTAACCCCCGCTCTAAGCTGTTCTTTTTCCTAACGTTATAACGTCCGGCCCCTAAAGTTGACATGGGCCAGAATAACTATTATTCCAAGACAATATAAAAACAAGAAACATCAAGAGAGTGATTGAATGAATCGAAAATTGGTAAATGTGAACTGGGTGTAAAACTAGAAATACGCTTAATTCAGCTGGAGCGAAGTTGACTTACAGTCATAAGTGTCCAGAGCCAACTTATCAGAACTGTAACTCATACCTCTTCCTAGCGACAACGTACAAAACTCAACTCCATCATAAAGTGTCAATGATTCGTAGACAGCTCCGATGAGTGGTAAGGTACGAGGAAAGGGGTTACATTTTTTAACCCTTTTCTTCTTAAACCAACCTGTATTTGTATACACTCTGTGTGCTACATTTTGTATGCACTAAGCTTAAGTCGGGGGGCTGCCGCTCCCAGAACCCCCGCTCTAAGTTGTTCCTTTTTTAACGTTATAACGTACCGCTCTCAGGGTTACTTGGGCCTTCATAACTTTCTAACAGTGGTGTAGATTTCAATATATTACACACCAATAGATTTCTGTCAACTAGGTCGAATGCTGCCAAATATGACCATATTCCGAAGGAAAAGTTTTTGGGTTCCTGAGGGGGACCATTGGGACTTCAAAAAATCGAAAAAAATTTTTTTTCGATTTTTCATATTTTTTTCTTAACCGCCTCATCGCGCTGAATCGATCGGCACCAAAATCAGATCTGTATCTTCAAAATGGACCAAATTCGGGCTGGGGGATAATGGAAAAGAACCCGGTAAAATTCGAAAGTTGCCAACTTTGCGTCATAGGAACAAGAAATAAATGTTCACATGGTTTTGAGATGTGCTGTATAGGATCGCCACGTTACTATTAATGGATTGGCTATGTGCGCTCTATTTTTGAGCGTTTGAAGCTTTCTAAGGGAATTTGCTTTTTCAGAATAGTAAAATAGAATCATTTTTCGTTTTCAGTTAAAAGTGTTCATCTGGACGACAGTTAATGACGTTTGGGTTTTTCGGGTTTCCTTAAAATTATATCTTCAGTATCGGTACTAATGTATTGAAGGGTTCTTTTGGTGGTATAGTGTAAAGTTATTCGATGTGTTTGGCTTTGATGTGCGACTAATAAACTAGAATATAAATATATATACTATGAAGAAATTTATAATCAGATGACTGTTTTCTCAAAACCCTTCCAAGTTTATATATTTTCTGCACTGTGGTGTTTGATTTGCGGAGTTTTATAAGTATCAAACATATATATTATTCAATAACACATAGAAATGTATTGATTTATGTATTCTTCATAATGCTTTTCCCTTATTCATATTGATTGTGTATTATAAAAATGTGATGCGTTGTGTGACCATTTAGTTTGTGTGTTTTTTTGCTTTTATGTTGTTGTCCGCAAACTGCCCTATGTATACTTTTTATTGAACATTGTATAAATATAATATTCTATATAATAAGGCTGTATTTTATTATACTTTTCGTGCATTATGTTAACAGTGCGCAATTGCGATTTATGGGCGGTCAACTGAGTATTGGGTATACATTGCATGCTTCTAGTATATACAACTCTTCTCCAGACAAATCGTCCCTCGGAAACTCGATCCCAGAGAATTCGTCATTATGACAACTCGTCCCAAGACGATTCGTTCTTTGACCAGTCGTCCTCGAACCCCTATTTCCCCGGATAATGTACTCTACTAATCATTATGAGGTCGTGGGGCACGCGATCGAAGGATTTTCGGAATCGAGGAAGGCCATATGGATTTTCCGGTTCTTCTTGCGGTGTGAGATCGATTAGCGAAGGCGCGGCATGGATGTCGTCTGCTGTTTCTGTCCTTTGACAAACCTACACTAGTTTGTGCTCAAGATATTGACCAAGTTGCCAACAGTCTGGGTGACTACTTTCAAACGCTGCAATATCAGGACGCGATTCGCCACCGCAGGCGAGATTATTTCGATAAAATTAGTAACCATGAGTTTCAACGCGCGCCTATTCTGAGCGCAGACCTGTTCTTGGATCCGTTGCATCGCTCACCCCCACTGAGGAGACAAAGCTCTTGAGAAGATGAAGCACCGCAAGGCGTGGGGGCACGGAAGTTACTGGACGACGCGGCACTGGAATACTTGTCTCCCTATTTAACAACATCTGCTGCACCGGAGATGTGAACTACGAGAATCACAATCCCGATATGGAACAGGAAAGACAACATCAATTATCAGATCTATCGTCGGAAACATTATAAACCAATGTGGATTTATCTAAGGGACGGAAACAGATGCCAACGCAGATCGAATGGCACAACGAGAAGAACCTGGAATCATCTAGTTTGTAGAGTTCCTAACTTATCACTGGATGGATTGATCATCACAGTTTACTTGATTACAAATTCATATTGGCGCCCTTCCACGTCTTTCGGGTCAAAATGGGCCCCCGAGTCGTCATGGGCGAGGGCGTAGGCAGGGGGGTTGCGGGGTCGCGACCCCCCCTTTTGGTTCAACCCCAAACAAAAATTTTTTTGAATGATTCAGATTGGAAATCACGTCGGAAATTGTTCTAAAACTAGCCGCTCTCGCGCTAGAAAACAATTGCTTTCAACCGTATTTTTGACCAAACTTCACATTTTTGTATAAAATTCTCTCGCTTGGCAACATTTGCATTTTTTACTTGTTTATGGTGTACTTAATATGCCAATTCTTATTCCGGGCTAGGAAATGCAATTTCATTGAAACTTTCTCCGCCCAAGACTTAGGTTAACTCGTACAAATGTGCATCACTGAATGACCTGCCCTCCTGGACCCGCTTTCACATTGCTGAGCGCGACCATGCCCTTTTTAGGTACCCATTGTGGGCCGCGACCCCCCTTTCAAAACTCCTGGCTACGCCCTTAGTCATGGGTCACACCTTGTGAAATTGGGCTATCTGTGTATCTATTGCGATCTATATCTCGTGATGGAGAATTTGCAGCGCAAAACGAACACAAACTTCTGAAATCTGAAAAAATTTTCCACTGTGCTATACGTAACTTATTTTATCAGGCGAGTCCTTGGGCCACTGTTGATGCGAATGGGGTATGTCGACCCATTTTTCGCATAACACCATTTGTTCTTTGTGACATATCGCGAGGTACGAGCGAGATATATAGGTTTTCGGGCACACTTAATACAACGGTATTGCCAGCGGAGACCTATAATTACTGTATGATGCTGTTCCGTAGGGATATGGGGTGTTTTGTGGTCTGCCGACCTATTCTCACTGAATACTTTTTTGCTTTTGTTGCATATTATTGCGCAGTGGTAGCGTCAACACATTCTTGTATAGGTTTCCAGGTACACTGAATACGACGGTATTGCCGTTAGAGAGGTATTGCTGCTGTATGGTATCATTCTACCGGGATATTGGGTGTTTTAGGGTCTACCGACGTATTCTCACGAAACACGACGTTTTTGATTTTGTGACAATATATTGCGGGGTGCGAATATTCTAATATAGGTTTTCAATCACACTGAAGACGATTGTATTACAGTCGTTCACCTGTTGTTGCTGTATCATGGGCTGTGTGTGGTATTTAGAATCGGACCCTTTTCACACAGCAAATTTTAAATGGCACACAAATACCGTTGAAGGTAATATTTCTAGCGCCATTTCCATTCGTTTACGAGATATTAGTATATACTCACGGGTGATTTCTGCACCTGCATCATGTACTTTTGGTATATACTTGAAAACTGGCCACGAACTTGTTTTGTTAAAGTCACAAGAAAAGCTCAAAGCTAAGGCGTAAAAAAGTTGGTATTTTGATTCAGGTACTGCCCACCCAACGAAGCCCAGATATAGTTTCCCCAGTACAACTTTTTTGGCGGATTCGGGAAAGGTTCCCACCGTTTTTTGAGTGATGGCGCCATTCGTTGAGAGGCTGTTAGGTGTCGATTTAGGCATACAAAATTCTCTCAAGTGGCTCAACTATTTTTCCATTTCAAATATATATTGCCATGCGTGCATCAATCTAACAACAAAACACAATACCATAAAGTAATTTAGGTTCCTGCATAAAATATATTAGTTCCGAAGTCACAAACTCTACCGAAGGAAAACTAAAATAAAATTAATATTTTGATGATTATGTTCATAGCCAACATGCATAATTGAAGCATTCACACAATTTGCATGGCACCATATTAATAAGATTTATAAAATATATATATGTCGAGTTTTTCAGTTTTTTTAAGAAATAAATTGGCAACATTTTGTTAAACACATATAACTCATTGGGGGCTGTAGCGTAATTTTTGTTTTTTAGATGTGACTGATCTTTACCACATAAGTGTATATACATTTTTGGTATCGCCACTCGTTGTGTAACTATGACAAAATGTGACGTTTCAGGAGAAAATCAACCCAAATATTGGTTTTAATATCTGTAACTTGGTAGCGAGTGGATCAATTGTTCTAAAATTTTCAAAATGGACATTTACTTAGATATCATGTTGGCAGTAATATTTTATCTCGCATAGCTACTCTTATGTAAAAATACATATTCAGGGCGAAAATCAATCCTGACTTTACTTACACTTTCGGCCTGTATATATCGTAATAATTTATAATTCTGTAAATTTATGTTTGTGAGACATAAATTTCGATAGTATCTGTTTTTGCTTCGTGGAGGAAGAAACTCAGAGTTCTATGGATTTGGTGTGTGATAAAAATGCCTGCAATATTGTCTTTAATGTATTACCGAATGGTCAATGATTGATTTTCAGGAGTCTTCGAAGAGGCGAAAGAACTCAATTTTGAACTTTGAAATAGCCACTATGAGCAGAGTCTTTACACGCGCTACGTCCCCTTTGCACACGAACTACTGTGTAATGTAAAAACTTTATCGGTAACGATGTTGTGTCGCAGCTGCTATACGTTTGTGATGTGGTATTATGCATTTCCAGAACATAAACACCCTATCCTGAGTAGTAGTTATCCAACTTAAGTTTAGACATTCTTATAGTCTGCTGTCTTACTGTGTGAAGAAAATGGCTAATGTTTATGGCCATAAATTTGGGACTCCTGGCTCTATTTTAGGTGAACAAACTGTGTTGAAATTTTGTTGTCATTTTATAACTTGGGAAAGAATGGACCGATATGTCTAAGTTTGACTCATGGGCCCGCACGTAACACACTTAGTCTACATATATATTTGTACAGTTGTCCTATATAATTTTTGAATAATTTGTCTGAATGGCCAGATTTTACTTGTCTTAAGTGTCCTTGGCCACATGTACTAGCGACAACGCAATGGTCACAATGAAACATAGTATACAGTTTTTTGGTCTGGTGTCTTAGCAACAAGCGTTGCTTTAAGAAAACTTGTGAGAAAATATAAAAATGAAGTTGGAATATGGTTATTGTTAAGGAAAAAGTGTGCATACGAGTCTTGCTGCCAAAATTTTTTTATTCCGGAACAACGGAATAACTGCAAACACTATGTCGTGTAGGATACCACAACGAATGATATAATCCACTGTATAATTTTTTACATGTTTCTTTTCAAAGGCTAGCGGCAGCACCCATAAATCAATTCAACGAGTCATAGAACATCAATGTCTACTGAGTTATTAATAATATTCACTTAGGCGTAAGGGCATATATATGTCCAAGATTCGTCGCCTCAATGGTGGTGGTGGTACGGGTTGGTGTGTCAGGGTGGTGTAAATTTTTGAAATTTTTAGGAACTCAGTTTTTTCCATGTTGCAATAATTTTCCACAGTTTTGCCAGTTTTCTCCAGTAATTGGTAAAATTTTAACCAAGTTTTGCCAGCTTCAAGCTAACCGCTAATTTTTGCTAATTTTCACAAAATAACCATCGCGCCTTCGACGTGCGGGGGATCGAGGAGGTACGACCTCAGGGCGTTGAATATGGCATAGGGGGTCCGACGTTGAGGGGTAACTCTCTTACCTACTATGGATATCCATGCGTAAATGGTCAAAAACTATGACGTCGTAGCCCCAAATTTCTTGGGAAAGCGTATGTCTAATGATCATTTGTTTCAAACAATTGGAGCAATGCTCGAGTTACTTAGTCAGACAAATGCCCTTAATTCAGAAATTTCGGTTATTGACCGCAAAATACCTATAATAGGAGTGCACAAATTTGTGTTTTATTTATATCCTGATCCCTTTTTAGCTAGGGACACAAGAATCGATTCCAGGTATTGCTGGTTTGCTCATGGTGGAAAACGTTGCAATATTTGATTCGAAATTGGTATTGGAGTCTCATGTAAGGGTTAGTTTTACAGTTTTATAGTCCAGTAGAGTGGCTTGTGCTCATCATGTTGGTATTGTATGTACTGTCAAAGATTCAACTACTATGAAAATTAGCGTCAAATAACTAGGTCCAGTCAGTTTAGTTGTACGCTTTGTAATAGTGATATTTGCATAGATTTGGTTGGTATGTATACTTCATTTATGACATAAGCAGTTTCTTGAGTCAATAATAGTTTGATGATTGGTATCCTTTTTACTAAAGCTAATAGGATGGTATACTTACGCATAGACATTGCAATCTGCAGTCGAATCCCGTCACTTTATATGAATGGAACTAAGCGCACGAAGTTAAGTGTATTTTTATAACACTTTATTTAGTATAAAATTCGAGAAAAGCAATACCGACAATGTCCGGATGTGGAAAATTTTTGACGAAACTTCGTGCAGAGATGATGCCATTTGCGCGGACAATGAGCAGATTTTTGGTGCAGTACTTGTTGTGTTTTACGCATGCGGCCACCAAGACTACGCTCGAAGGAAACACATTGCTTAGCTACACGTTTTTATTCCAACAAATTTGTCAGTTAAGATATTGGTTTAACATAGTTTTGTGACATTTTTCAACGTGGCACGAGAAATTTTATGACAAAATGTGGTAATACATACTCATTTTTGCAAATAGGATTGTAATCTTCTGACGAACCAAGAATGAAAATCGTGTGATTTAGCCCTGTTTATTATATACTATTAGGAAGCGCCAGAATCAACAATGTTCCGCGTTTGTGTCCGCGTTGAGCTCTATTTGTGATAAGGCGTCGCTGTTAGCGGCAGATACTAGGCCAGATGAACTTCAATACTGCGTACGTCAATCACGGGAATGAATGAGGGAAAAACGAAAATAGCCGAATTTTTGGCTATGGGATAGCTAATATTTCGCGGATCTGTACATACGTCGTTGATATGAAATTCCTGGTTTGAGTTTGAGAACTTTCAGCTTTTCCGAACGAGAATCTTTACCAATTATTTCAATGAGTTGGGTGGTGTTACTAGTGTTTGGGCAACGCCGGTTTGGTTGTGGGTTTTCGACTTCAGTGGATGATTGTTATCTTAATAATATTTATAGTTTTCGTTGTAGTTATCCGCCAGGTCGCGAGTGCTGCGGCGGCGGTGAGAAGTGAGTGAAAGAAAGCTTCTTGTTCTCGTCGTAAGCTTTTCGTTGATTTTCTATATCGCGTTCGTCGGGTCGTATTTTATATCTTCTTGTTGTTGTGTTGGTAATAATAATAATGTATAATGTGTTGTCTTTGCGGTCTGCACTTGTGCTTGTGTGATATATACAATGTTGTGTCATAAAATGCCAGTTAGATTAGGTAGGTATGTATAATTGTTGTTTTCTATGGCGAAGCAAAACGAGAATATCTTGTCTAGTTAATGCTATGATGCTTCGTAATATATTGTGTGCTGTGGCTTTCTTGGTAATATTAAATGAGGATGACAAAAACAACAAAACCGCCGCTAGTCTTTTGATTACTTTTATGTACTCTTTGAGTTGCCCAACGTTCGTGTTCGTTGCTTCAAAAACTAGATTCCACTATTAGCGGTTTGGATTGTGGCTGGTAGCCACGGTTTGATGTCATCTCTTAAACATAACTTTTCATAGATTTAGTATATATATACATATTTGTATATAATTTACAGGTTATCATTTTGTTAGAGCCGTCACCTTTTGTCAAGCTGTGCATTATAAACTTGCCCGTTAATGTACAGTTCCAGTTCGGTCATGACGGAAGGTTTTACAAGTCCGACCGCTGCAGGCCGCTTACTGATTGAAACTGGTGTGTCTCCACCACATTTAAGGTGAAACAAAAACGAGTCGTCGTGATTGATGTCGTGAAATCTTATTAGCAATTTTATCACTGTTAGATTAACAAACATTTCAAGGAAGTGATCCGAATTCTCGAGGACGCTCTTGTCATCATCGCGACACTGCTAGCAAACACAGTTTGGGGAGGCTTGTTTTTTACACGCAACAATTCCCCGGGTCCCAGCCGGGGAGGAATGGGTCTCTACCAATTCATGACAAATTTTGAAATATAACGTTAGCTGGAAATTATTCATATGTATATCTTACCACTGGTCCTGTTGAAGCAATCGATGATAAAGATTTATGATGCCGTGCTATCCTATCGCAGTATGTTGCTGTGACTTATTTCTACTAAGAAGATTAAAATTTCGAGTGCGTGCAAAGAACCTCAAACACCGCAGAACTTTCAGAAAAGGTGGTTTGTATTTATATATGTGTAAACTTTGGGTGTATGGATATTTGATCTTGTATGACATCGACGCAATATATACTAAACGTAGGTACAGTTGGCGAAACCCAGAAATTGGTTTCATCTTCTCGCTTTATCGTTGCGTTATTTGTGTGCAATGACATTTTCAGCGTAATTTGAGAAACTTGAATCACGTTGCAAAAAATGTGGCCCGCATTTGTGTGCTTAACTATTGAGAGTAGTGCGTGCCTCATATAAATATTGCTAATATTTGACTCAGGTTAGCCCTTGATTGGCCTCATATTAATACGACAACATTAAAGCAGGGTTGTTTGTGTCAAAAGTATATATTTCCG
This sequence comes from Trileptium ribeirensis, assembly GCA_030248225.1. Taxonomy (NCBI): domain Eukaryota; kingdom Metazoa; phylum Nematoda; class Enoplea; order Enoplida; family Thoracostomopsidae; genus Trileptium; species Trileptium ribeirensis. The sequence goes on along the minus strand of JASANE010029188.1, from coordinate 49,139 downwards.
ATGCGTGTAACTTCTAGTTAGAGTGTATTTTTAGTTTAAGGCATGTGAAATGGGGTAGTTTATAGTGAAAAAGAAACTAGCAGCGATAATAGCTATAAAATACAACTCTCCACAAGCGACAACGAAGTGAGGACGTAGCCACGGCGTCTAGAATCGTCTTTTCGGTCAGAAAATGTTTTTTCACCTTTTATTATGTCGTATCAAGAAAGGAAAAATTACGTCAGACATGTGGTAATCTGAATCTAAAGAAGTTATATATATCAAAAATTCGCCCAATTTATACGCATAAAAATACACATAGATGAGTTTTGCTAAAATTGTTTGTCGACGGAATAGTTATAGATCATTTTCGTTACAAGGTAATTATGAATGCATGAAATAAAAAGTTTTGTTGCACCCCACTTTACCGAGCCAGCGCTTCTGCAACCAAACGGTCGTTGCTTGAGTTATAAAACAAGTTGAACTTTGTTGTATATTTCATGCTATAAAACACATCATCCGCTTTACTGACTATGTACCGCTCTAATGTACATAATTGGACTGAAATATATTTATAGACTGTCTGTAACAATCTGTAGTATTGTTTTTTCAGATTCATACGTCTTGCAAAGTACGTGACATATATGTTAACTAGTCGTTTATCTTATCGACAAAGTGGTTAATTCTGAGTGTTGAATATGTAATTTAGAGAATAACACAGCTATATTAAGTATCAATTTACAAAATGAACCGCTGAATATCAGCGGTGCTGTAAAGGAGTCGCATAGCAAAGCATTATATATGTACCATCTTGTACAGGCTTAGTTGCTCTACAAATTGACCTCAATTTATCTACACCTATTGTCAAGACATGTGATTTTCGGGATACAACTAAGCGATTTGACTGGATTTTTGAATAGTTACATGTTGCAAACGGGCTACAGATCTCAAATAATCAGTTCGCACAGCCAATGTTGAGTTATGCGTGTCACACTAAAAACCCAATAATGGACATTGCCAAATTTCAGTCTAATCAGAAGTCAGAAGTTTTAGGTTCGCTGGGTTCACTCACTAGTCTGAACTAAATTTTGCCGCTTTAATACCTTGGCTTTACTAGAAAAGTGATTCGATAGTGATAAACTATGTAAGGGTGCAATCTTTAGTGTCAAACTTCATCGCATCGTCATTTGAGTATAGCAGCAGATTTGCGACATTATTCCACAAAGAAAATTTGTCGTAAACGAGGTTTTAGAAATCAGAAATTCGCTTATGTATACCATATATAAGGCAATTTAATCAAATGCTGTTGTACATGTTATGCTAATGGCCGAACTGTTTGATGATTTTCTTATAGCCAACTGGTTCTTGGATCTGACCCCAGTCTTACGTTTTACACCTTTTTTCAGATGTTTATAGCAAATAAAAGAATGTAATTTTAGTTCGCAGATGTTATGAAACATATTGCGCTTCATAGAGATTAGATTTGAGTATGTATCCTGTTTTCATAATTTAAGAGAGCGAACGTTAGAATATATACTAGATGCTTCACGTGAACCGTTGGGTTTCCACTATTTAAAACATTTCGCGACGTGTCCTATAACTGACAATGTTTAGTTCAACTATTATACATTGTTGATATTATGTATGTGTATAGATTCCGATATTTCATTGCTGTTGCCAGGCTTGAGTTAAGCCATTTCCATAACATTATTGCATATTTTAATATTATTTGAATTAAAATAACATTTTCGAGGCAAGGCAAAGGGGAAATTTAAAATCAGTTCTCTTAGCCCTGCTCTTTTGTCACCTTATTTGATTTATTAATATATTTTAGCTTTATACGATTGGCCAAACATTCAAAGAAGCATTATGTGGGCTTTGATGGTTGTGATTCGTGTGTTAACGTTTATGGTTGTGATTACGTTAAACGTCAAGTTTATGTTATCATTGCGGCTTTCGGTAAATCACAAAGCAAATGTTGTTATAACGAAGCAAAAAACCATTTTCTCACAATTGAGAACAATTCCTTACCACTAGTAACTACTGTTTAAATCAGCATTTTCATATCCAGAGCTATTTTGTAGAAGGTTTAAGCTAAACCAGGCTAAAAACTCGCAAGCGAAGGTGAAACGGAGCCTACGTGGTTTCATCAAGTAGTAATTTTGTGCACTCACATTGTACCAGGCTTTGTGTTTATGTATATACTACACTAAAACCTATGTAACCCTGAGTGCTGAGCCCATTGAAAACCCTAAAACCTCGTCGATCACAAACCCATCGAAAACAACTGAAAACGCACGAAGCGTGCATACTAGTCTCTAGATAAACAAGCCATGGTATCCAGCGTACCGAACTAAAAAATATATACATAAAATATCTTATTACTCCTTGCCAAAACATAAACAAGATATGAAGACCGACTATATCCTGGCAATCGGGTTCATTGACCCTAAACCCAATAAAAACATCTGAAAAATGCTGGACTCCAGATAACCAAATCATCGTATTCAGCCTACCGAAAAACCTATAGAAGACTCTTGATGCCTTCCCTGTAAGCAATAAATAACCAAACAATTTGGAACTCATTACATTTTGAAATCAGGTTCGTCGACCGCAAAACCTTTGAAACTCTGTGAAAAGGTACAGTATAGCCACGTTGGACTCTAAATAGTGAAACCATCTTATTCAGCGTAATAGATAGTCGTTGTAGCGTAAAACACACAAGAATTTGCCGAAATTTGAAAAATCACTATTTCTTGCAAAGGGTTGACGAGACATTTCCGGGCGCATAGCGGCGCAGGAAGTGGTCCCACAAAAAACCAGTGTTGTATATATCGATGAGCTGATTCTGTAGTGGTCTTGGTTTTTCGATGCGGAGCGTTGTGTCAGGAGATATGGGCTGCGAAAAGCTGGTACCCGTATGGCCAAATTTGGAAAAGAACCCGTAAAACATGTTTTTGCCATTGTGACCCCGAAGATGGGGTCGGAGCTGTTCGCGTTCAAATAAAGAGCACATCCTCATCTATTTCGCTATCGAGTAAAAAAATTTCCAAATCCATTCATCCGAAGATGAGTTATGAATGACAGAAACATAAAATAGAAATATTAACGAATTTCAACTAGCGCCGTCACTGAAAACTCTATTTGAAATAAAGTTTTGGAAATAATAATGAACCTGGGTGCTGCCTTTACCCATTATCGGCGTAAGCCATTTTTATAACTCGTAAAATATTGTAGGGTAATGCTTTTGGAAGGTTCTAAAGTTACCATCTATTCAGTCCAGCACAGCTATGTCCGTATGTTGTGTGTGATTGATAATGTTTTGACAGAGACCGCAGTCGGCTCTGGTAGTCACAGACCAGGCTCGGGTCATTGGGCCCAGCGGTGGACTCAAAATGTCGTCACATATTATGCCAAAATTTTGAGTACAAAATTTTGTGAAAACCTTACGGGAACCTTGGTACACCAAGTTTAATGAAAATGCTCATGTAATGCTATTGTAAGTTCAGCGACAAATATACTGGAACGCAAAAACACATTTTTAAACGTTGTGTGCTGTTTTCATTACGGATATTTTGTCCTTTGGATTTTTGATAACGGATATTTTGTCCTGTTTTTATTATGGATTAATATTGATGTGTATGTTGAGATACTGCAGTTGGGTCGGGTCTAAAAATTAAGACCCGATGTGGTCTCTAGTTTTCATGTGACTCAATAGTAATAATAAAACGTTTCGTAACTAATGAAACGTTACCGATGTATCTATTTGATGATTACCGATAAAGTTAGGCATATGACTGTATGTGGCTGCTTCTGCTGCAACCATTATTATTATATATTTTGTTTTTATTATTTCTATCGAAGCACTGTAATATATATAACTAGGCAATGTATGATTTTATTTTGAACAACTTACCTAATCGTTGTAGTGTATACTAACTGGTTTGTGGTTTTGTTGATTGCTGTTGTATTATTTTATTGTTTTGTTTCAATATCTCGTTTTAGGCTTTTAGCTGTTGTATTATGTAATTTTGCTATTTTTTCTTGTCATCATCACCAATATCGTATTGCATGCGTATTTCAACACATTGATATTATTGTTCGTTACTATCATTATTATTATATTAGTAGTGTATAGTCTTCTGGTTCGATTTGTGACGAAACAGTTTCAAACTGTCTATCTTCTATACATTGCTTGGGTTGGTTGGAATAATAATTCGAATAATAATAATAATCATGGTTTGTGTGTGCATGTGCAGCCACAACAACAACACCGCTTTTACTAATATTCGCCGTGGTTTTGTCTTATGTATATTATGTACAGAGACAGAACAGCAGCTAATGGCTTTGAAAACGCGGCTTGTTTTATTATATTATATCGTTTTGTGATGACTTGACTGTTGATTTTGGCTCAAACACATACACAAACATCGATCGATTATTATATTTTTATATGTACACAATATACTTATTAAAATACACATATTTGTTTATATATAAATATATACACAATTTGTATTTACATGGAAACAGTGTGCATAATTTTTGCTCAGAACCGAACGTCGCTGATAATGCCAAGGGGCGCATATTATTTTGGATGATTTTGAGATAACGTAGATTGAAAATTTTTCTTATGTTTCATAAGTCCGCAAATATTAGTCATACGCTGCAGGGCTATTTTATTAGGCTAGATATATTGCCAAACTAGTCAGAAAACGACCTATCCTAAGACCATGCCATTCGTGATCACTCAACTTAATTTTTCGAAGACATAGCTATCCTGATCGCTATGCGCCCCTTGGCATTAACGAAATATTCATTTACACTATAATGTATGCGCCCCTTGTCTTGTCTAAACTATTGATTTTTTACCTCTAGTCATAAGCTCTTGGAGCAGCACGGTTGTTCCATATCGACTGAATCAGCGTCCTCGTCTTCAATATCACTTGCCCCACTATTTGGCTCGCTGTCGTCGTCGTCGCTATCTATGCAGTCTAGTTCCACATCGATCCTGTCTTCGTCATCAGTTGAAGACTAAGATAGAATTGTTCATATCCTTCCCAATTATACCAGGATCCCGACACAGCAATAGCAAATCTTGCTTTTTTGCTTTTGAAATCGGCAGGCGTGATTTGTAGGCTGACGTCAGGGTGGTGGATTTGTTGGATCGTGTTTCAGTGACGTGTGGAAGCGTGTATGTGCCAAATTCGGAATTGTAGTCGCGACGGTGCTTAATTTCATTCGGATGGCTTTTGCTAACTTTGATGTGTTTGGAAAGCATCCACGGAATAGTTGGCCTTTTGTTGCAGAAAAGGGCCGCAGCAAATTTTTTGAAGTCGAAGAAATCGGAATAACGCAGCTGAACGACGCTGAACGGTTTACTTGGTCTGGCAAGCTTAAGCACGTTGACCCAATCGTTCGGGACGGCGATCTTCACATGGCGGTTGACATATTCAATGTTCGAGTGCATTGTATCGCAAGGCATGTATGTATGCCCACTTTCCAGGAATTTTTGGTGTATTTCTTCGATAGAAGATTGTCGCAAAGCGTGGACCAAAGCTGATGTGACGTACTGGTTGCGGTTCTGTCCAGTGCACGTGTCGGACCACAACACCACTTTACGTACAGTTGGCGGCAAAGAAAGAAGAAATTTGTACAGGCACGTCGCTATTTCGATCGCGCCTCGGTTTCCTAAAAATATATATTATTGTTCAGTTGATAGAAATTACCCTTAGCTTTGCTTATCGTAAGAGCGATCAGTGAGCAGCGAGCGAGTGACTTTTAGAACCCTGGAATTTGGACGTAAACGTTGAATTTGGCACTATGGCAGCTTGCCTTATATTTTTTCATAACATTTTTCTCACTAACCGCCGTTTTCGCCCGGTATTTTTATGATGTTAGAAAGACCTGCGATGCCTGACCTGTTCTAGACTTGGAACCAACACTATAGGCCGTTAGTAGTAGGAGGATTCTAAGATTTGATCTGTAAAACTAAGATTTGTATATTTGCGTCATGTACGACAGCTTTCCACATTTTACGATCCTGGGCTAAACCAGCCAGTAGATTTGGCTATTCTCGCTTACACTTTGAAATGCCATGAACCATTGGCCCGCCGGCAATTAACGGGCGCATTTTCAAGCGATCGCAAGAAATTCTTCCTTGGTGCCCATGCCCTTCGCAGTATAAAAACTAAGAAGTCTAGGATTTGATATGAAACGTTAGAACCTCTGAAGGATTTAGCTAATTATACCATAAGCTTAATCAAGCTATATATTCATACCGTACTACTTATACTTTCCCCTATAATTTTGGGATTTTTGGCTGCAAGTTTTAGGCTATCAGATCCTCTAGCACGACTGTATAGCGTCCGCGGTATAATGTCCAGAGTGAGTTTCATGTAAAAACAGTTGAGTATATACACAGGTGCTGCGACTTACCGTCAACATCCGTCCAATAGAAACAGTGGCCGCTGTTGTCGCTGTGATTGCATACGGTGAGATTGTATGTCGCCAATTTCCTCTTGTAATAAAGTGTGCCGACGTTCGACATTGGCACGTAAAGGACACTTTGAAGATCAAAACTTAGTGTAACAGTATCATCCTCCGCCCGAGCTACGGCATTATCCAAGTCCATTTGCTGTTTCGCAGCTTCCTTCCGCCTGATATGTTCATTGAAGGTTGCCTCAAAATCAGCTTTTTCCTGGCCAGTAAGCGCGCGATAGCGCTCACATGTTGCACACATGTCTTTCTTAGGCTTAAAAAACGAAATTTTAAAGTCCCGTTTTAATATGGTTCGATAACTTGAGAGCGATACTGGATTTTCGTATCCCTTGTCTTGGCAGAACTGCAAATAAAGCCTGTGCATGTTGCTGGTAGACCGCACATTCGATTCCAAGTACTCTCCACCCGAGTCTTTCCTACAATAATGACTTGGGACTCTCGGAAACATGTTAATATGTTCGTGGACACGTGCAGTGTTCAGTTCAATCTGCTGTTGAATGGCTGCATTTTTCTCAGGTTTTTTTCTGCCCCTATAAACGCCGCTTTCGGAACGCCTGCTTATCGTGTTTCGAACAAATTTATCCGAAATTCCCAGTGTCTTCCGGAAAAAATCCTTGCAGACAGCAATTTCGGTAGTCGTTTGTTCATTAGCTATAATCTTGAAGAAGTAATTATTGGTCATCTTCCGTTTACCAACACACTGTTTAGCAGCCCTTGACTTGACGCGTTCACACACATAATTACGTTGAATACATTGATCGCCGAGCTGCCAAAACTCTTCCTTAAGTCTCTGGCGAAGAGCATTGTCAACTGTTGCACAGTCTTTACCACACTTACCTTTTGCGCACACTTCAGCCATCGGTATAGCGATCCGTTCAGGTTCTATTTGTGCCGTCTCCTTCGTACTTCGTTTGATGTATTGAAGACCAAAAGCTCGTGGTCTCTTTCTAAAGTCCCTCGATAGTTCCGTTTTTTTGCTACGCACAGTAGCAGCAACGCTACTACACAAACCGTTAGCCACAGCCGCCGCTACCTCGACATCCGCATTTGAAGCGCCGTCTGCCGATGGTGCATCCATGGCATCCATATCCGGGCCGCAGTCTGGGGGTGCCGATTGCTCAACTTCTATACCGGAAGTGTTATCTGCCGATTCCGCAGCTCCGACAACTTGACGTAGGACTGCGGCAATCGAATTATCAATAGCAGTCGTATCTCCACCGTCTTCACCTTCAGACGGTATATAATCCCCGTCGTTTGCATCGTTGTATTCGTCACCATCCGAATTACTGTCATTATCCCCATCACTATCATCGATACTTTGGTCAATATTACATAGTCGGAATTTAGTACTTTTTCCTGCTTTGCAGATTGTATTTAAAATATCGACAATATTCTCGTGAGCACAATATTCTTTAAGATGGTTCATAGCTTTAACAAAAGTCGGCATTGTATTCTTTAGGTAGACCGGTAAATTTGGATTAATAAACGTCTCAACATCAGTAACGGCGGGATAACCGTATTGGCTTCGAACCCGGCCGAAATACCAAACAAATAAGTGCCCTTCAGCAACTGGAGTAACAGACGTCGTAGGATCTGCAACGATTGCTGGCCAGAATGTTACTTTAGTTTTTGTAGCACATTTTACCCAAATAAAGTCATCCACATTCCAATTAAGCATTTTGGGAGAAATTATATACGTACCCGCGAGTCTAATATATACCTGAAAATAGTTAATAGCTACGTTACTAACGTTATGTTGCGCAGTTGCTTTAAGCTCGGCTAGGCCACCCGCCACACGCGCCAAAAAGCATTGAATAATAATATTCGTCGAGTTATCTAAACATTGCTAATTGATTTTACCTTGCCAGCGAGAGTTGAAAAAATTGTCCAAAGTCTGCCGTGAAATCAATGACGATCTCTTAGTTGCTTTTGAATACTAAACGTTTCTCGACGAATATTTTCTAAGCCATGCGCTGCTATATATTCAATGCCTTTTGGGGGGGCAGGCTCGCCCATGCCATATCATTAATAAATACACTCATACTTAAAAATGCGATCAATTTCAGGCCACACTACATAGTTCAATCGCCCGATACGTGCTTAATGGGGACAAGTTATCCTTAATCTCCGGTAGAAAACGTCTGGTCGTTTTATTTCACCCTCAATTTTTCGCCAGGTCGAAGCTGCATTATGAAGGAACAGAGCGCACTGAGGTTGCATATACAGATATGCTGCAAATGGGTGAGCAGTGAGCCGGCAGACACTGCAGGGGGACGGCTAAACTATGAAAATTTTGCTAGGTCCATGCTTCAAAATATTTCAAAACTCTGGAAATTCGCTCTACATCCGATTGTTCGACAATAGAATAACCACTTCGTCTTATGATAATAGTTCGACACTTATGTGACTAATTTCTGACGTTACTGAAAGGTCAGTGTTACAAACGAGCAAGAATAAGCTTCGGGTGTGTATGTAACACATGTAGCTGTGCGCCCACTGCAATGTACCTGTCACCAACTAACATACAATTATTGACAATGCCAATGGGCGTACAGCGATATACGCCCTTTGTCTACTTCAGCATTAATAGCAGGTGATTGATGCCAATGGGCGTACAAGCTATAGGCCCTTTGTCAATAACATCAAAACGAAGAACGTAGTTATAGGCCCATTGGAAATTTGCCTATAACTTAACAAATACTAATGCTACGCATACGGCTATTGGCGTAAACGAAAGAGCAAAATTTTCTGTTCAAGATAATTGAATAATGCTCATATTTACAAATTACATGGTATGCGCCCCTTGGCATTATCAGCGACGATATAGAAATTTCCGAAGGCTGATTACAATGGTTTGGTTATCTAGAGACCATCACAAATACTTGAATCTTTGTTAGTTGTTTTTTTTGGGTTTAGGGTTTACCGAGGGTGTAGTATTTCAATAGGCTCAGGTTACAAAAGATTTTAGGGTGATATATACGACACAGCCTGTTACAGATGATTAAACAAAATAACTTAAAAATGAACCATACTAACTCCGTTTCACCCTCACTTGCGAGATACTAGTTTACTTGTTAATAGATCTGTACATAAAAAATTATGGGTAGGAGCAAAATAGATTAACTCGCCCTAGCATAAAAAACCCTTCATGAATTTTTTTAAAAATTACTTAATATTAGAACTCTTAGATGCAACTCCTGGGTCGCGAAAATTCGACCGGGTGCATGAGCACAAAGACCTGGAACCGTGTCGCCCTCACCCGAAAGTTCAATGGCTTGTAACGCAAAATTACTTCAAGGAATCTTGCTCCTTTTTATTTTATAGTTAGTGACTATAGATATTTCTTCTGAGCCCTCCAGCGCGGCAAAGGCGTGGCCCGTGTAAAAATTATAACGAAATCCGCTAAGGTTCTTACATAAACAGATAGATAACTTTTACGTATAACCATTTATGTTCATAAGCAGTTATTTATATTTAAGTTCAGATAACTACTTTTCATTTCTCCTTTCTATATCAGTGTCATCAGCTCAATATGACAGTATCGAGGTCGGTAAATTGCGATAAACTGACGCTACAATTGTTATAACAAATTTACCAGCGTTGGTAAATTTGATACAACATTGAATATTTATATAATGTTGTACTGTCGTTTGTATGTTGTTTAAATTAGTAATGAGTGCCTTATGTATTGACACCTAATTAGCGGATGTGTGAGTGTGTATGTGCTGAATCCGCGTCTAAATTTCGGAAAAATGTTTTGAGTTAACAATTCGACGAATTTCATAAAAAGTCTTTCTCTAGAACAAAAATTAAAACTTAAGTTAGGGAGCGGATTTGGAAATTCCAAGAACTGGTAGCTTCTCTGGCAACGATTACATTAAAATATTAGGAGTTAGAGAGGTTTCAGAACTAGGTTTAATTTAGTTCCCGGGAATTGGGGCGAGAAAAGATTATTTAAACCCTTGCGCAGCGAGTGTAAGCAATTCAGTTCCAATCGGTGATCAAACAAATTGACGCGTTGCAAGAATCTTTACAATCGGAGCGTATTCAGCATATACCGAGAGTAATGTAAGTATATGTTTATATGTGTATTCTAATAGATAACACGAGTTATAATAAACTATTGGGTGAACTGTCAATTTACTAATCGAAATTTATTCGACTGTGCATTCTACAAGCATAGGTAGCGCCTCAAACGACCCATCATTTGTACAACCGAGAGAGTGTAATCTAACGTGGATAATACGTACCCTAGACCCACGTAGGTTACAGGTATATACTAGGACCTTAAAGCGTAAATTTTTTCCTTAAAATATAATTTCCTTGAAAGGTGTAATTTATAAATTTCGAATGTTTCCACTTACCGTTGTTTTGCCAATATAAGGATAAGAAGAATAGTTTCTATGTGGTTAGATAAAACTCCTACTGACTGTAACCAAAAATATGTCAATCATTACCGCAAAACCAAAATTGAACCGTTTTTTAAATTTTCAGATCACGTGGTTAGCCTGAAAAAGAATCTGGCATGTGGCTCAAAACTCTGGATCAAAATGCGTGTAACATTGTCGCGTGTATAGTAGGAAGAATTAACTGAAAAAGACACATTTGGAAGCTGTCACAAATTCTGACATTTTTTGACCCTTCTCATGCCTCCATTTAGCAAATAGAATTTCATTTGCCACGTGTCCGAAGAAACCACTAATATATACACTGAAAATTATTTACATTCACTGTTTGCTAATGTACTGCCACCGGTGTTTTTGTATATATCTGCCTTTGGCGTGTTTTAAGAAGCTAATTTAAAACCGAGAAAGCGGTACAACCCAGATTAGCCCAGATCGTTCGTTTTCCCACGGGATCTACTATTTGAAGACAATTTTCGGCCCTGATTGGGCTGAGGGGGAAAAATCAGAGAAGGCTCCGACCGTCTTTTCAGTATAGCCCCCATAGTCTCTGGAACCCCCAATCATCTCTTATCCCCATAAGAGATCTCTTCGACGATCAGGGTCGCCCCTTTTCAGGTACATATAGCCTCCTGATGATGCTAAATTCTTTGTTCTTTTATTTGGATTTTTGGGGTATAGAGGCTTTTTTGCCAAATTTTTTTCCTAGAGCCAAAAGAGATCTCTTCGAGATCAGGGTCGCCCCTTTTCAGGTATAACCTCCTGATGATGCTAAATTCTTTGTTCTTTTTATTTGGATTTTTTGAGGCAAAGAGGTTCTTTTGGCAAATTTTTTTTCCTAAAGCTCCGCTTAAGATTGTCACCCCCCTAATCTTCCATGGACCAGTTTTTCCTGCTCTTTCCAATGGAAAAGGTTTCACGGCTCTAGCTCTTCAAGGGGTTCAGGAGAGGGGTTCAATTTCAGGGGTCGGATTTTTTCAGAAATATGGATTTTGGTTTTTGATCTTTTTGGACATAATTTTTGATTGGATTGACCGATTGGGCTCAACTTTGGATATGATATAGCAAATGCTATGGGCTATGCGGCGATTACTGTCCGTCACAAGAAGATATGGCTCCCGATATCGGGAATGCAAGCGAAATATGGATATTTTGATGTTTGGAAATTAGGTTTAGACTGGGCTTAGTTTTAGGGTAAACTTGAAGCTTAGGTTAAGGTATCCGGAAATACTGCACCGGCAAACGCATGCGAGGAAGCACCAGTACTGTGCACCCAAAACCGTTGCAGTTAGCCAGCGGAGCGGCTTAGTGCGGGGCGTCCGGAGGCGGCAACCCCCCGGCTTAGGCTTAGTCTAAGGCTCATAGGCTTAGACTTAGTCTAAGGCATAGGCTTATTCTGAGGCTAAGTCTTAGGCTTATTTTGTTAGGCTTAATCTAGAACTCTGTAAGAAAACGTATTACAGACATTGGAACTAACCTCTAGACGCGATACATGTTTCCGACTTGGGCAATGAGTGCACCGACAATATTTACAGCGAATAGTCGTCGCCACTGAAATTCAATAAGGATTCGCTGGAACAGGCTATGAGGAACACCTTGGCGTCGCCGAATAAAAGTTTTCGAATTTCCCCAGAGACCATCAATGTTTTGCGTATGGGCGTCGGGATTAAGGAATTGGCGGTTATGGTGGTTGACCATGGCGTGAGTATATTGCTGGGGGCTAGGTAGGTGGCGCAGTCCTTGGATGTAGGTCTGGAACCTGTCCGTGATGATGCGGGTTCCCGGTCGGATATGTTGAAATCAGGGAATAACCGGAACCGAAATTTACCGGAACCAGCAACCGGAACCGTCCTTTTAAACCGGATCCGGAACCGGAAGTTGGTCTTCGAAATTTATATATAGTAAAACAGATGATGGAAGAAATGAAGGTATAGTGGATTTAAAATGCATTAAAAATAACTTTTACATTAAACTTAATGTATTGCGATGGTATTATTGCCTTTCTGAAACTTTAAAGAGACTGAGGAAGCTAATAATGTTTATTTATCGATCAAATATGTCGGTTTTGGACATTCAGAGCCAAAAATGTCTTCCACTATACACCATTGCGTATACTGCGTCAAATCGAATGCGCTTACAAACCTTGGAGCGTAGAATACACACTTTCGCTCTGTCTCCAGCCGCCTCCCTTTACTACACATACGTTTGTTGCATGTTCTTCTTTAGGAAACTTAAAATTATTGGTTTATGATTTTAAGAGAAAATAATTTTCTGATCAGTGGTCAGAGACACTGTTTAGGCTAGCGTTGGACAAACCTTGCCCGTCAGTTAGATCATAATGATGATAACTTTCTAATCAGAATGCTATAAATGAGACACACTGTGATGCTGCTCGCACAGTTTCAATAAATACAGTTCATTGCCAAGAAAGCAGTTTCTAGCTGCGTTGCAGATAACGTTAGTTTACTTCAATTTAGACTGATTTACCAAGTTTACAAGCGCACTGGCTTGTGCGTGACTCGATTTATGTTAGCCAAACATACGCTAAGTACTGCGTAAGCCATACTCTGTTACCGAGTTGGACTGGTTGAATTCAAACGCATCCCACAGACTCCTGGATGTGTAAAATAGCTGCTACAAGCATCGACCTGGCTCTGATTTAACAAACTCCTGCAGGTTTTTATGAAAAATTCCTGCTCAAATTATGTGCCCTACTTACGTTTCACACGGCAAATTGGTTAGTTAATCTTTTCTTTTGCTTGGTTGTATTGGAGCTTGATCATTGTATAATATATATATTACATATGTTTGGATTACAGGATGAAGCAAAAAACGTGGAAAATTTCAAACAAAATTTTTAAACCGGAATTCCGGTTCCGCTATGGTTTTTGCCCTTTGCCGGAACCGCAACCGGAACACGATTTTCGCCGGAACCGGAATTCCGGTTACTCGCTGATTGAAATATTAGAGGCATGATTGTGTTGATGGTGCGATTGGGGACGTGGAAAAGTAGACACTTGCCCGTTTGTCGTTCAATCATGCCCACCACCCAACCATGCTGACGACGTGGCATGCCGCGGTTGTATTTTTGTCGAAAAAACTTCGACTCGTCAACTTCTACGTCGATACCGGGGCCACCCAACATGCTGTTTTGCCAATGATCACGGTCGTAAGCCACAGCGACATCCCTACAGTAGTTGTACCAGTTCGTAATGGTATCTGTAGCCACCCCTGTTTGCAAGCGAATGAAGTTTGACGACAAGTTGTTGATGTAGCCGAAAATGATCACGAGTGTCGTTTCCAATGTGATCCGGTGACCGGCAAAAAATGAGCCGCCTCGAATAGATAATTTGGCTCGGCAATTTTTTGCAGCGCCATTCGTACTTGTCAGGGCGTGCGAGGTCACTACGCGCATCCAAATACATCGCGTCGCCACATGTACATTGTTGGTTGTTAGCGATAAGTTTCCATTGGGCAAGCAAAACAATAGTATCTTCATATGTACTTGTTCTACGTACCATTTGGTTATAGGCCATGCGCAAATTGTTAATATCAGGTTCAGGAAGTATAGTATTAAGAGGCGAAATGTTAAGTCTAGTATTTTGAGGTCTGCCACGTGCTGCCATAGCTTAATATTATGCTATAAAATATAAAAAATGGAAAATAACTCATCAATTGATCAATCGAGCGTTCCCAAAGGGTTACTTCCGAAGTGGTTACCTGTTGCGGATAACTTCAGAGGGAGGCCAGATATATCGATATGAATGATACCATTGAGTTTCTCCTGTAATGCTGGATCGGCCTAGGTGCATCATGTCTATTTTGCAAAAAAATTTTTTTTCAAAATTTTCATGTGACATTTCACAGGTGGGGACCATTGGGTAAAAACCGAAAAAAAGAAAAAAATTTTTTTCGGAAAGTGGTCGTATGTGGTATTTTTGAACTCAGCTCGTCGAGGTGAGTTGATTGGTACCAATTTCAGCGGCGTGCGACCATTTGCTGATCCCCACAGCCCAAACAGCGCCCAATTTTCAGTAAGGTGAAATATACGATATTGCTTCGTAATTGTTCTTTCTCAAGCATATGAAAGTCAACTGATAGACTCAATTGGCAACAATTGTTTCTTACAGTATACTAAGTAGGAACCGTCGGACAATGGCATGGCTAAAAATTCAGGAATAAGGAGTACCTACTTCAAAAATTATAAATATGCTAGTGTTTGATTGACTAGCGTTATCTCATTGTGTTTTATAAACTGCTTAGTAGCGATTGAGAAAAGGCTGTTGTGGAATAGACAGATAACAGAGGTACCAAAGTGAAATGCAGGAGGGAGTAGCCTGAATTCCCGTTCCGGCAAAAGGGAAAAACCATACCGGAACCGGAATTCCGGGTTAAAAAATTTTGTTTAGCATTTCCACAATTTTCGCTTCATCTGTGGTCCAAACATGCAATATATTCACAATGATCAAATTCCAAGACAACCCCACAAATGAAAAAAATTAACTCAGCATATTGCCCTTTGAAATATAAGTACGACACATAATTTCAGTGGGAATTTTTCACCTTTACCCTGCAGGAGTTTATTAATACAATGTAAACTGCTAACATAAACTGCGTCAAGCACCAGCCGGTGCACTTGTAAATTTTGCTTATCAGTCTACATTGGAGTACAGCAATGTGCAACTCAGCCAGAAACTGCATTCTTAGTAATGAACTGTATTTATTGAAGCTGCGCGAGCAGTACACGGGTTGTATCATTAGCATTTTGACCAAAAATCATCGTTATATAGATGTAGGGCACTGGTTAACCAACCATAGCGAAATTGTCTCTGACCATTTTCTTTTAGAACCATATAGACCAATAATTTGAAGTTTCCTGCGGAATAACATATGACAAAGATATGTCCAGCAAGGCGGGGGGGGGGCGGATGGAGACTTAGCGAAAGTTTTTAGTCTACGCTTCATGCGTTGGAAACACAGTCAGACGCAATTTACGCAAGGCCGTATAGTGGAAAACATTCCTTGCTCAGAGTATCCAACAAACGACATACTGATCGATACATAAAAGTTATTAGCTTCCTCAGTTTAGTACTTAATAATACTTAATAATCTCCTTAGTACTTAAAAATTTCAGAGAGACAATAATATCGCAATAGATTAAGGTTAATGTAAAAGCTATTTTACTACATTTTATATCCACTGTTCTTTCATTTCTTCCTTCATCTGTTTTACTACATATATATCAAGGAGTAACCGGAATTCCGGTTCCGGTAAAAACCGTGTTCTGGTTGCGGTTCCGACAAAGGGCAAAAACCAATCCGGAACGGGAATTCCGGTTTAAAAATTTTGTTTGAAATTTTTCACATTTTTGCTTCATCTCTGATCCAAACATATATGTAATATATATTATACAATGATCAAGCTCCAATACAACTTTTCAAAAGAAAATATTAACTAAGCTATTTGCCATGTGAAACATAAGTAGGACATATAATTTCAGTAGGAATTTTTCATAATAACCTGCAATAGTTTGTTAACAAATCAAAACCAGGTCGATACTTGTAGCAACTATTTTACACATTCAGAAGTCTCCGGGTTACGTTCGAATTAAACCAGTCCAACTGGGTAACAGGGTATGATTTAAGTAGAAGTACTTAGCGTATGCTTGGCTAATATAAATTGCGTCCAACGCCAGCCAGTGCGCTTGTAAACTTTGTAAATCTGGCGAAATTGAAGTAAAGTAACGTTATCTACAATGCAGCCAGAAACTGCGTTCTTGGCAATGACCTGTATTTATTGAAACTATCAGTATCAGATATGCGAGCAGTATCACAGTCTGTCTCAGCATTCTGATTAGAAAGTTATCATCATTATCATCTAACTGACGGACACTGTTTGTCCAAGGCTATCCTAAGCAGTGTCTCTTACCACTGATCAGATAATTACTTTTTATCTTTTAATTTTTCTAGGAATCATATAAACCAATAATTTCAAGTTTCCAACAGCACAACATGTAAGAAACGTTGTAGTAAAGGGAGGCGAATGCGGACAGAGCGAAAGTGTTTATTTTACGCTCCATGCGTTGTAAGCACATTCAATTTGACGCAGTATACGTAATTGTGTATAGTGGAAGGCATTGTTTGCTCTGGGTGTCCAATAAAACGACATATTGATCGATAAATAAACATTATTAGCTTCATAAGTCTCTTTAAAGTTTCAGAACGGCAATAATGCCATCGCAATACATTAAGTTTAATGTAACAATTATTTTTAATGCATTTTAAATCGACTATACCTTAATTTCTTCCTTCATCAGTTTTGCTATATAAATTTCGAAGACCAGGTAAATGAAGGCACGGCGGAGTTAAAATAACTTTTACATTAAGGTTACTGTATTGCGAATGCATTATTGCTTCTCTGAAACTTTGAGGAAACTGAGAAAGCTAAATGTTTATTTGTCGATCAATATGTTGGTTTTTGGACCCCCATAGCAAAAAATTCCTTTCAGCATACATCCTTGCTGAAATTGCGTCAAACTGAATGTGCTTGTAACTAAACATGCTTGCATGGAGCGTAGTCAAAACACCTTCACTCTGTCTCCAATCGCCTCCTTTTAGTACACTTACGTTTGTTGCATGTTATTCTGTAGGAAATTTGAAATTAATGGTTTATATAGCTCTAGCAGAAACAAAAGAGAATGTATGTATACTGGCCTGTCCACAACCCCGATGAAAAGTGGGGGACTTTTGGGCACCCCATGTTCATTCTCGGGGGAGAATTAAAAACGGCTGGGTACTCCGTTCGCTTAAAATTTTGCCAGGGGCGCCCGATTTTGCCAGAGGGCAATTTTCCAAGAAAAAAATGGTTAAAAATCGTGTCAGAAACACTGCTAAAATGCTTTTGATGGAGGAACCGGGGGAGCCCAAAATTTTGCCAGGGGGTACGAACCAGGGGGAACTTAAAAATGCCAGGCCCTCACCCCCATTTTGGAGAGCCCAGAACGGGGGGATAAATTTGGCTTGAAAATACTACATATTTTTATGCATTTTTACTACCGGTAATGTATTTTCAAGCTAAAACACGATATTTTATCATTATAAATAATGGTACTTAATGTTTAAACAACAATTTGCAAACAAAAAACACAAATTTTCAGACATAAATAATTTCTGGAATTAGTTGAACATGGGGGTTCGGCCGAGTGGGGGGCGGACACGGGGGATTTGGAAAGTGGGGGCCCACCCCCACTGTGTGCAGGCCAGCTATAATTTTCTAGTCAGTGATCAGAGACATTGTTTAGGCTAGCGTTGGGCATCGAGTGCCCGTCGGCTAGATGATAATGATGATAACTTACTGATGAGAATGCAATAAATGAGATAAACTCTTATGTATACTTCTTGCACAGTTTCAATACAGTTTAGTTGCCAAGAACTCAGTTTCTGTTATACATTATGTTACTTTACTTCAATGTGGGCTAATTTACAAAGTTCGCAATCGCGGTGCTTGACGCAACTTATATTAGCCAAGCTGACAGCTAAGTACATCTAAATTATCCATACTCTTTTACCGAGTTGGACCGGTGTAATTCTAATATACCTCGCAAACTTGTGAATGTGTAAAATAGCTATAACAAGAATCGAGCTGGCTTTGTTTTGCTAACAAACTTCTGTAGGGTTAAGATAAAAAATTCTTACTGAAGTTATGTGTCCTACTTCCGATTTGCACGGCGATTTGCTGAGTTAATCTTTTTTGTTTGGTTGTATTGGAACTTGATCATTGTGTATATTGCATATGTTTGGACCACAGATGAATCAAAAATGTGAAAAATTTCAGTCAAAAATTTAAAAACCGGAATTCTGGTTCCGGTATGGTTTTTGCCTTTTGCCGGAACCGCAACACGATTTTCGTCGGAACCGGAACCACAATTCTGGTTACTCCCTGATATACGTATATCAGTAAATAACCGAAACCGTCCATTTAAATCGGAAACCGGAACCTGGTCTTCGAAACTTGTATATATTAAAACAGATGAAGGAAGAAATGAAGGTACAGTGGGCTTAAAATGTAGTAAAAATAACTTTTACATTAATCTTAATGTATTGCGATGACATTACTGCCTCTGAACGCCTGAAAAGACTGAGAAGGTTAATAATGTTTATTTATCGATCAATGTGTCGCTTTTTGGACCCTAGATCAAAAATGCCTTCCACTATATAGCCTTGCATAAATTGCGCCAAACTGAATGTGCTTGTAACACATGGAGCGTAAAGTAGACTTAGCCCTGTCTCCAATCGCCTGTCTTTGCTAGACAATCATAAAATTATGGATTTACATGGTTCTAAACAAAAATAAATGAAGGTATTCTATAAATTTCTGATCATTGGTCCGAGACATTGTGTAACGATCTATTTCTCTCATGTGATTATGGGGGACGTATTAAGTCGTGAACCCCAAACACGACGGGCCAAAGCCCTTCACTTCGCTTCACACGAACGAATTTATTTCATATCTTAGTTGAAATCGAGTGGACGAGAATTTTCAATTTTGGCTCTGGAGGGGGTTGAGGAGGTCCTGTCTGTGTGTGTATCGCACCTGGATCTCGATAACGGTTGGGCGGATTTTGATGCAAGATAGCTTATTAGAACCGCAATGGTCGATTTAGGTGTAATGACGGAGCCCGATTTTTGAATTTTTTCCCTTGGGAAAGTTATGGGGCAAAATTACGTCATTTTGGCCCATTTTTCGGGCACCTCCTCCAGTTTTTGCGAATTTTCTCAATAAGTAAACGAGTTATCCGCAAACTAATAGACCTATTCCATGTAGCTTTACCAGGGCTTTCCAATGATATATAACAGGTTTTTCAACTACTTCCCAATCTGGAGTCTATAAGCTTATGGTTGGTGCCAAATTTCATACTTGGTGAAAAGTCGTGGGAAATGCACCTAAATGTGTGTTTTTTGTTGCTTTTAGGGTCTTATATGGGGTTTTCTGGGCAGATAAATTCATTGAAAGTGTTTAAAATATTGTTGGGCAAATGTTTTTTACACTTATGGTTCCTACTTGGCATAAAAATGGCGTTTTCGAAATTTTTGGTGACAAGTTGCGGGAAAAGCACCTGAATGTGTGTTTATTGTTGGTTTTAGTGTCGGATATAATGGGGTTTTCTGAGCCGACAAGCTCATTACGAGTATTGTGTGGCAAATATTTTTCACACTTCTGCTTCATACTTGGTATGAAAAATGAGATTTTTCTCAAGTGTTGGTTTGAATTCTCTTTCACGACCAATGTAGGGTTTTATTGAATTATTAAATTCTTAGTTCATTGTTTTTGTACTCGTTGTATGATGTTTTGTCTACTGCATACGTTGGCTATCAAAAGAGGCGGGCGTAACTATGACTCATCACTCACGGTTTTTTATAATGCTGCACCTGCGTACTGTGTGTAGGCTTTGTTTGTGTGTGCTTTCTACAACAGACTTCGGGGTATTGTTCTCACCACTCGATTTCTGGCTCGCAAGCGAGCTTCACTAGTTAAATTAATCTCCTTTCTGGGTTTACAACTGCCCTGAACGTCTCTGTGAACATGCCCCGAGGGTTGGTAAGGCCTAAGCCTAAGATACAATACGTTTGCTGGGAATTTCTCATAGAAATCTAAGTTTTACGTCATCTGTTTACTCTGCGTGCAATATCTGTTTGTTTACCACCACTGTGTGATGTGTATTGTATGTGTTCCTGCACCTTGTGTACGCATGGTATATGCTTTGTTTAGCATCATATAGTCTGTGTAGTGTAACATGTGTGCATAGGTTCTCAATATTGTGTGTGATCATGTAAAATCTTTGTGTTTTGAAAATTGTAAAATTTCCAACATGTTTATGCAGTGGCCAAATGTCAAGCAATTATGGACAGGGGGTTATTTGGGCATATGCGGATTTTGATGCCAAATGCCATGGGCACGTTGTAGATTATATAAACCAAATTTGGCATCATTTGGCCCACCCGTTAAGGAGTTACGGACCTCATCCCCTAGGTCATTTTTAGTAATACGAATTTTATTTAGTTCTCGAAATTATTAAGATTAAGAGAGTTTAAAACGATATAAAATTTTAAAATATGTGTGTCAGGGCTACAGTTTAGGTATCTATAGGATTTAAGTGTAGCCACTGGGTGCCTTAACTATTACACTTACATTACCGGAAATGTAAGTGTATTTCTGCTGGATTTTCCAAATTTTGTTTTGAGTTAGGGATTCCGAGAATATATAAAGAGATTCTCTAACGCGCAAATTTTCGTTTAAGTTTGGGAGCGGATTTCTCAATTCCAAGAATTTCTAATTCTTGACTGTGTAAACATCGATTTAGAGAAATTCCTAGGTTTCTGGCCCGGGAAAAAGATTATTTAAGTGGTATACACGCTGAGATTAGGCTCAGAATTCCCTGTCAGTCGGTGAGTCAAGAGTAATTACGCTAATCAAACCTCAATCGGAGTTTATTGCTGTGTTCCCCTATCTATCTTGATGTAAGTACATTTCTTTTTATGTGTGTTAAATATTCATGTTGGTGAATACACATCGTGTGGATTTGGTGTAATAAACTATTTGGGTGAAACTTAGCTTCTGCTTTAATGCCACGGACAACAATTAAGTTATACCACTGAACTGGTGTTGCGCCTTAGTTATATCACACCGCCTCAATTCTCAAACATACCATCACAAGTTAAGACTCACGCAGGCTACACATGGCTTTTAATCCATAGTCTACAGTAATCATTCGTTTTTATTAAGTCCTAAGTGTCAACAGAGAATAGTTTTCACAATAACTCATGCTAGATATTGAAAATCTTGATATCTGTCATTTTGTTATGCGCGAAAATGGTTATAAAATTTCTGCGCTGTAAAAGTGCGCCCTAGAGGCTCACGTTGGGTGAAAAAGGGATCCGACACAAGAAGTGAATAGCACTAATTCGGCAAAAGGTGCAGATATTTTAGCCGAATGAGGTTTATTTTAAAGAAATTCAGGCTCTATACGGCTATATATAGCATTTATTTAGGTCTATCTTTGGGGTCCAAGATTAAGAGTCTGATGTGGGTTTCAAACAGCACGTAAGACCCGAGGTACAATAAAACAGCCCACAAGACCCGAAGTACAAGAAAACAGTCATATATCGACACCGATGGGATGGATACGTATATAAGGTGATACTGGGCTCAGGTTGTGGAACGGCTGAAGATCTACGTAGTTACGCATAACGCGTTGCTACAGTATTATCCATGTTCTGGGTTTTATGAGGGGCCCATGAGATTATTAATTCCCCAAATCGGCCATATCTTTTTAACCAATGGTGGTATGTTTGTGATTTGGAGTAATTTTGTTAAGCTCCATGTTATCGAGCATTATGTGTTGTAAGGGTGATTATCTATGTTTGGGACTAGATAGGTTTTAAAATGGGTCTAGACACCCGAAATACAATGAAACAATCGTTTTATCATAATCATTTAAACATTATAGAGAGGACTGTGCTTAATCAAACTTAAACATATATACTGTGTAGTTGGGCTGGCTGGTTTGTTAGAACGGCTGTTTACATAACCACAAAGAATATTTTTATATCAGTATGCATTTTTTCTGTTTTCGCACATGTATATTGCTTATATCGTAAAATACGGGGTAAAAATAGCAAAAACTGTGCCACGACAAGTCTCTAGTATTATGCTTCTGTGGGAATCTGGGTGATCTTAGTTTTTGTTGTGGAAATAATATTGATCAAACTCGGATTTCGAAAGAGACGAGCTTAGCTAAGACAAGCGCGTGTTGTGGAACCACCAGGATGAAGTCCGATTGCTCCAATTTAAGTAAGAGAGCTTACGATGCCATACGTGCTTATAGGGGATTATTCCCCTGAGGCTCGCACCGCCGTCGGGGCGTCGCCGATCTCCACTGGGAGGTAGCCTGATCCCCCGAGGCTCCGCGATGCCACGAACTCACGCCCCCAATCGTCACAGGCGCGTGAAAACATTTGGTAAAAATGGAGTGAATTTGGCAAAAATCAGAGGAAAATAATTGTAAAAACTCAGGGAAATCTGGCAAAATATTCCGATTTTCAGTCCAAAATAAATTTGAAAATTATTTCCCGCCGACTGGCTAATCCTAGCCCATCTCCCTCCCTGAAGCACTGGCTATACCGCCCTGGGGCTTCGGACCTCGTACATCTATGATACAATGCCCTGCTTTACAATCTCAGATTATTACGCAAAATCCTTTTAAGCGAGAATTCACCTCATTTTGGCTCAGATTGGATTAGCTTGAACTGCGATAAGCAGTTCCAACGGTTTTCTTTAAATAGCGTTTAACTGTGTATGAACTTCTTTTCTGTTTACGCCATACATTACTCGTTTCTAGTTTGATTACAAATTCCTGTTCTACGGTATTTTTCATCGATGTGTCATATAATATAAATGTGCACCTTACTTAGTGTTTCCGCAGTTCCAATCATTTCTTGGCCTAAATCTCACAGAATGGATGCCGATTTTGTCATTTTGGCCACACAAAATTTTAAATTAAATGCTTCTTAAAAGTTTCGGATCGAAATGGGCATTCAAAAATTCGAAATTTCTACTTCCTTGCTTGTTACAAATGTCCGACTGGCTTATAGCGTTATTAATATTTTAGGTACAGTTTTAGAACGTTAAATATATAGGTAGAGAGCGGTACGTAACGGTTCAACAAAACTTTTATCTTGGCGAAACCGAGAATTAGCTTCATTTTTGATAATTAACCCGTACTGCATTCCGTTGTGCAATTTGTTGTAATATTTATAGCGTTGTTTTTTTGCTAAGGCGTGGTCCATTTGCATTTGTAAATTTAGCAAAGTGCCTACAGAGAACTCTTGGAAGAAAGCGGCCTTCTAGGAGAAGTCGTGTCGTTGATATGTGTAGAAGCGGGCCCTTCGCATTGGTACAGGTTTTCGTTTCTTCTAAGAGAAACAGGTACGATTAATACTAGCTGCGTCTCACATTTATGCTTGTATGTACCACTCGTTCAGTTTTAACTTTTTTGTCGACTTTGACGATTAAATGTGTAGAGTGTAGAGTTGTGGGTGTATAGGTTGGATCCAGGGTGCTCGCGCCCGGGAAAATTTGGAAAAATTTTTAATTTCATTTCTGTCCTGTAAAATCCGTTAATTTGCAGGAATTTCCGGAATTTACTGTGTTTTTTTCGCACATACTCTACAGACTACACACACCTAGTTCATTGACACATTTTGATATAATTGATTTTGGCGTAATTATTACTCAGGATCTTAAGTCATCACAACACTGTTCAGATGTAGTCCAGCATGCAGAATATGTCATGTGGCGTATGAGATGGTAGTTTAAAACACTAAATAAAAAAATATTCTTAATGCTATATCGCTCCCTCATACGCTCACATTTAGAGTATGCATGTAGTGCATGGTGTCCTTACTACCAGAACATTAAACTTATCCAGCGGGTACAACGACGATCTACTAAATTTGTGTTTGGTCTTGCTGAACTTTCTTACCATAATCGTTTGCGAGTTCTTGGATTGTAAACTCTTGAAACTCGCCGTCTTCGTGCTGATTTTATTCTGCTGTATAACTCTATTCATGGCTGCATGGATTTCCCTGTAACTTCTTCGTTCGAATTGAACACTGATTATCGTCTTCGAGGCCATATATATAAACTACGACCAAAGCTCCATCCACGCCTTGACTGTGCCTGTTATTCGTTTGCTTATCGAGTGGTCAATAACTAGAAGAACATAACACTTCTGGTGGTGTCAGCTCCAACAATTAAGATGTTCAAGTTACGTCTCCATGCATCGGGGTGCCTTCTGGAACTGTAGTCTGCCGCGGTGTTGTCCTATTTCAGGGCCACCACGATTTGATCACGAACGTCAATTGTATTCATGTCGACGTACAAGCCTTGTTTCTATATCATGGCTTCCGGGTTGCTGCCGTGATATCTCCGGGTATATCGTCAGCGATCCGGGTCAAAGGTGAATATCCCAAATCATTAGAAACATGGGAATTGATCGTATCGAATTGTTTCGGCTACGTGAATTTTTTTACTGTGTTCTGAGTGGTATATCGTGTGACGAAAACATTTGTGGGCGAATTCCGACAAATTCAGTTATACATGCTGGCCAGTAAATTTATATACGTTTTTGTACATACACCACAGAAAGGCAAGAATCTAGAAATTGGAAAATTTATAGTGTTTATATGATTTTTAGAACTCAAGGAAAAAGCGAAGAACAAAACCAAGATTTATATTCCTCATTTTTATCATGTCATCGCTTCTGATAATTTCCCAAAACATGTCGTGTGCTTTATTAAATAAGTCTCAGTTGGCGCGGGTATTCCCTGGAAATCAGAGCAGGAAAGCCTTAAGAGAACAAGAAAAAGTGCAAAATTTTCTAACTTGATGTAAACTATAAAACTTACTATGTTATAATAAGTTGTTATAAACGTAACCATTAGTTATGTTATTTTTATAAATGTTATAAATGACAATTTTATTATTATAGATGAAAATATAAATTGATATTTCAGGTCAAGTTTAGTACTTGAAATTTATTGCGAACATCGGTATTCTATGTATATTAATTTATATATACTTTGCCGGCAGGGAATAACCGGAACCAGCAACCGGAACCGTCCATTTAAATCGGATCCGGAACCGGAACCTGGTGTTCGAAATTTATATATAGTAAAACAGATGAAGGAAGAAATGAAGGTACAGTGGATTTAAAATGTACTAAAAATTTTACAGTAAACTTAATGTATTGCGATAGCATTAATGCCTCTCTGGAACTTTAAAGAGACTGAGGAAGCTAATAATTTTTATTTATCGATCAATATGTCGGTCTTTGGACCCACAGAGCAAAAAATGCCTTCAACTATACAGTCTTGCGTAAATTGCGTCAAACTGAATGCCTTGTAACTAAACATACTTGCATGGAGTGTAGAGAACAATTTCGCTCTGTCTCCAATCGCCTCCCTATACTAAACATACGTTTGTTACAGTGAAATTGCACAGACTGTATACTCCTCGTACTAAAATTCAGAAGCGTTTTTATGCTCATCGTATAGTTCGAATTTTGACCTATCTGTCAGGGGTATCGTCACAGCACTGTCCGGGAATGCATTTAAATCTCGTCTCCATCATGACGATGGGCCTTATTTTTACTAACATCACAATATCGATATTCCAGCCCATTAGTTGATTGACTAAGTTTCCTGGCAGTTGGTCGCATCCAACCTCAGAGTCTTAAAGTTGAAAGTCAATGACTCAGTGTAACAACTACTGGATGGTATATTATGGTATGTTGTGTATTAAACAGCAGATATTTAACAATTTTTGGAATAACCATATAACGTTGAATTTTTGGGGTTGGCAAGGCTACATCAACATGAGGTCAAGCCATGTTTGACTCAGTGTAACAATTATTGGATGGTATGTTATGGTAAGTTGTGTATTAAACAGCAGATAATAAATTTTTGGAATAACCATATAACGCAGAGTTTTTGGGGTTGGCAAGGCTACTTCAACACGAGGTCACTCCAGGTTTGGGAGAGCCCCGCCAGCTCGTCACTAATGTCATGTTCGGGAATACTAATATCGGCTACTGTCCGACCGTGATAAAGCGAATTTGGTGACGCTTGCTCCACAGCATCGAACGCCAGGATGCCTGGTTCAAGCTAGGTCTGTTCTTGATATCAAAATGTATTAGGAAGATAATGAAATCAAAACTGATTATGCGTCGTTTTGCTTTAGTGAAAGTGTCCTTTAATATCGCGTAAATTTACGCGCGGCAGGATACTGGCATCCTGTAGATCAGTTTATTTATGGGGGCTAAGTTTCTTGTTTTATGAAATGCTTTAGGTTTTTCAAATTTTACTACATTTACTTGACCCTGCGATTGCATGCAGCCTCCATGTTGATAATGTCTCGCCATTTGTCACGGTTGTGCGCAAGTTGGACCATCACTTGGATCGGATTGTCGCGCCACCATTGGCATGGTATATATTACTCTGAAGAGTGGATCGGCGTCCTTGAACACTTGTAGTTGTCATGTTCTTGCGCGACCTCGTAGGCGTGACTAATCTGCTGGCTCCGTTGCTGCCAGCAATCGCCATGGCCATCGCTCCGGTGCCATACAGTGAACATGTCTCACGAATTGCAGCGTTGGTGCATAATCACCTTTGCTTGAGGGAGCGTATATGGTGTGAGTCGTTGAAGTTCGACGCCGGTGATATGGTCACACATTGTAATACTGAAAACACAGCACTGTCAAAATATGTCAAATACTTCCATCTGCCGTCAAAAGTTCTCGAATACTCCAGGTTTCGGAACCATGGAGTAACACGGACGCTGACACTGTTAATATCGACTTTTGTTCTAAAAGGCACGGATTGTGTTCGCCTGAGTCCCCTGTAGGTAGCCTGGTGTCTTGGCTATTCTCACTCCAATATGGAACCTGCACATGTGAACTGATTTCATAGGTAACAGAAATTGTCCACAAACTTGTTAGCTTGGTATCCAATGTGGATGCCTAACTCAGACGACGTACAGCAGCACATTACTTTTGTTTTGGTGTGGCTGATGATCAATTGGCGCGCTTGCAGCACTGATTCTATCTAGCATAGATTGTAGGCCCGACGTTTTATTTGACACTACTGCAACATCGTGAGCTTATGCCGTGTCGCGTAATCCATATTCCACACTATTGATGATGACGCCGTTATTATGTTCGAGTGCCTTTCGAATGATCCAGTGGACTGCAAAACTGAACAACGTGGGCGACAATATGGAGCCCTGACGCAGAGATTTTTTAAAACGGACCCTAGGTCCAGCAAATTTCTTTTGGGTCCAGGCGTAAAACGCTGGGTCAACACATACAATTTTGACTCGGCAATTTCACGAATTATTACACAAAAAGAAACGTAATTACATAGCCAGGATTCTCTGCATGTGTCAACCCAGGATAAAGGAAGCCAACAAGAAGCAACTAGCTATATACAGAAATGTAAGCACGAATGGCTGAAACCGTGGACTTTCTATTATATTAGAATTTATTAGCAAACCTTATGTCTCCGAACCCAAAACTGCCAGCAAAATTTTTTTGGGTCCACGTAAAAATATTTTGGTCCAGACCAACCTGTGCACCCAAAAAACCTTGTCTGTCGGACTTTGGACTTGACTTCGAACGGTACGTACCTTTAACTGCCCAATCGAACAGTACATTACAATAATTTATACAGTACGTTTATCACGTGTATCAAGTTTGGCGCCAATCCATCCGCCTACATGACTTTGCACAGCGATCGACGGTGAAGCGGAGTCGAAAGCTGCTTTGAACTTAGATAATTTGTTGGTATCACTGTTTTAAGCTTATATTGGATTGTACCATGTCGTGAATCCTACGCTGATGCAGGAGGCTAAATTTGTTCAATTTCGATATTAAGATAAGGAACCCTATCCTTCTCAAATTTTAAGAGCGCAGTATTTTCATGTGGAGTGGCAGATTGTGTCATAAGTTTTTCTGGTTCCAGGATGCCACTGAAGAAATGGTTAGTAGGATGCATCCATGCGGGAAGCGCTGCTGGCGTACAATGTAAAAAATGTTTTAAAGCTTAATATACAATTTTCTCCTGAAAGTTAAGACTCATCGTTGTTTTAGTGATTACTACTATTAATCTTTCAGGGGGCGTTTTGAAGACAATTGAAAAGGGAGACGACGAATCGCTGCAGGCTCATTGGTTTCCTGTATCTGAGGTGTTGGATAGCTTTCGAATTAATCTTAGGTACACCAGGTAGCTATAAATGTGTATGTTATAGAGATATCAATGGTTGTTATTATTAGTGATGGACAGGGTTATGCTTGCTTACCATAACTGAATATCCGGATAAATTTGTGGGATATCGCGATACGGACAACATTCGTAAAATTTCAAGCTTTTATAATACATAGAAACGCCAAAGACTGCAGTTTACCAGGTTTGGTTAGTAATTATTCGGATTTGTAATATTAACTGGTAGTTTATTTCATTGCCAAGGTTGTTAATTCTGTGTTGCATATGTAGTTGAGTGTTGAATATCTGTACTCTATATTGACTTGCAACTTACAGACTGACTGAATATCAGACATATTGCTTGAATTGTTGAGGAGATATTCCCACTTGTTGGCTCACACTGTGCAACTATACAGATGATGAATTGCGCAACTATACATGTTTTTTGGCTCATGCTTCTGTTGAAAACACGGTTTTGACGGAACCCCGTGGCTTAATAATGACAGTAGCAGCACACTTTGCGCAGCTGTTTATAAGATGAACACTGCAAAATGAAACCGATAACAAAAATATATAGCATCGAAAATGAAACCGATAACAAAAAATATATAGCATCGATGGTTGTGAAAATATTGTATTTCTAGGCCTTATAACCTTATTCAATAAAACTAATTTTAAACCAGCGCTGTAGCGTAAATAATGACACTAACAGCACACCAGTCCCAGTTATGTAGACAATGAACTGTTCTACGAGACCAATAATACCCATATATGTTGTGTGGTTACGGTGATATTGCCGTTCTCCTGTATTTTGGGCCTAATGGGCCCATTGAAAACCCTTTGTACTTGAAACCTTTATCTTTTAAAACCAGTATAGTAGAGTTTTTCGCCCTACAAAATCAGCATAACATTGTTTAGATATCTGAACCACTTGTAGCGTCAGCATTACAATCTACCGGGCTGTCGGCTTCTGTATTTGCCGGACTTCTTTTTCACTTGACCAGACACCTTCGGCCCGCAATAATCTGGAATTCATTTAAGCGTCTAAAGCACACAAACCGAGATTTTAAGCTTTCGAAGAGCTGTCGTGAGAGGCCGCCCAACCGAAGTTAAATTATGCGTGTCATCTGAAAAAAAGCTAAGCAACGGACATCGTCGAAATTTACCACTGTTTCTGAGAATAATTCTTCGCTACACTCGTTTCACTAACTATACTCAGAATTCAACAAACAAGGTTCTTTTGAATTGTAAGCAATAATAGTTGGAAATATATTTAACTTACTTACTATGTTGCCCCCAACGGCTCGAACTATTATTATGTAGTCGTATTTTATACAGCAATCATTTCCCTTTTTATTGCCTGGGTGTAACGAGAATTCCGGTTTGAGTAAAATTTTGGTTCTCATTACTGGTTCCGGTTCTGGCTAATTTTTGACGGAATCGATGTTAATAGTAATCAAATCACTAGTACATTACTGGTCGATGAACTTTTAGCTGCCATTATACTATGCGTCAAGCATACACGCTTTGTGTTTAACTGTATTGCGGATAATATTATCCACACTGAAATTCAATTTTTACGTCAAACTTTATCAAAACCGATTTTCCATCTATGCTTATACATAATTATATCAAGAACACAGGAAACAAGCGGGTTTCACGTTTCAACGTTACCAATAATTAGCAGGAACCAATGCCTGTAACAAATGCAACTCAGAATGAATGTGAACCAAAATATTTCGTTGTCAAACTTTCGTTTTTGGCGATTTTTCAAATAAGCTTAACAAAGTAATAAGCAAAATGCTCCGAATAGCATAAACGACCTGCAACATTCGCATCGTGTTCATTTCAGGCAGTACATTTCAATATTTCTTTACGTTCAATGACCGGATACCAGATCTGCTCAGATCCTTCGTTGTCTACAAATTCGTCTGCTTCAGCAGCAGACTATATCGCCTGTTCTCGCCGACATCTAGCAACCAGAGTTTCTGAGCACACTGTGATTTCGACTAGAACTGGAAAAGCTCTCAATAATGCTGGATTACAAAATTCCGCAATATATCAACATCTAACTTCGTGCAATGGCACAGCTAACGCTAACATTTTTTCTGTAATTGTCCAAATAAGCAGTCAGGAACCGTTTGCACCATCACTATTACGAAATTCTAAAAACCTTCTGGTTCGGTACAAAAACCATAGCCACAACAATATTAACGTCCTTCCTCCCTGAACGTTTGGCACAACTTGACTATATTATAATGTACTTTTCATAGGATTTCAAAGATTTTACGGTCGCCGAGCCCGATTTGCAAAATATTGCAAGTTTTCATTTATTCGATATTTATTGCTTGCAATGCATCAAGAAGGGTCTATGTACACTTTTTTCGGTACGCTGAAATATGGGTTGGTTATCTAGAATCCAGAACAAATATTTCATGTCTTTTAGATGAGGTTCTTTTCATTTGAACCCGATAGCCAAAATTTAGTCTGTCTTCTGTGGTATGGTTACGTATTGCTTATATTGCATCAATAATGGTTTATTATATAGGTTTTTAGAATACGAACGACTCGGTTATCTAGAACCTCGCATGCGTGTTACTAGTATATTGTTTTCGCTATTTAGCTCTAGTTTTAAACTAAGGGATTTGGGGTGGGCGAATCTCTATTAATAATGTCTTATCGGCATTTATAAAATAAATAAAATTATTTATAGTTCACCGATACTCTTGATTTTGTAACTGCTTGGCCATAAATATTAGGCCACTTAGGATACCGCAGACATATTTGAAACGGAGCGAGTGGACGAGATTTCTTTTTTCTTATGCAAGAGTAAACTTAAGATGCGCCTTCAACCATCCTCTTTTTACAGCATGTACAAAACGCTGTTAGAGAACAAAACTTGGATTTCAATAGCCGTATCTGATTTCGACATTTTCGTGTTCAATGACGCCATTAGCGAATGCGATTCGTTTCGTGTACTTTAGCACCAATGTGTTAATTTTCAAATTATAATGTATGAAATATGAAACGGTGTAATTTCTGTTCTTTAACGCAAACATGAAAAATTTGTGTTCAGCGAACAACTGAATGGCAATTGCTTTAGACAAAAGAGGATGGTGATCAGCGCAGCTTAAGTTTACTCTTGCATTATTCTGTCATTTTTAACTCATGTTAGGGTGCATGGATTTCGACATAATGATTTATTCGATAGCAACAGTGATAAGGATGTGTATTTTAGTTAAACGCGAACATTGTGGACCCCATCGTCGCGGTCAAAATAGCAAAAATATGTTTTTAAGGGTTTGCTAGCAAATCTAATAATACGGATACCAGTTTTCGCAGCCCATATGTCAGGATCGAAATACTGAGACCACATCAAAATCAGTTCATCGAGATCTACAGCTTTGCAGACCACTAGTCTTTTTGTGAGACCATTCTGTGCGTCGATGTGTGGCGGAATATGGTTCGTCGACCATTTTCAGAAAATATTTTTAAAATTTTTTCGGCATCTTTCCTTTTCAATAATTGCCGATTAGATTATAAAGCGCGCTAGGTACAATTTTTTGCTATCTAGAGCCAAACTTGGCTATATTATTAGTTTTTATGGGGTTTCAAGTGTTTTAAAGCTGACGAACCCGATTTCTAAAACATAGCGAGTTTTCATTTTTTTGTAAGGCACCAAAAATGATGTATATAGGTTTTTGTGTACGCTGAATTCGATGGTTTCATTATTTTTGGTCAGCACGACTATTTTATGCCTTTTCAGATGTTTTCAAAGGGTTTGTGGTCAATGAAACCGATCGCAAGAATATAATGTAGTTTGTCGTCAGTATCTTGGTTATGTATTGCGTATAGGGCATCACGAATGTTTCTCGGTACGCTGAATACGATGATTTGGTTATTTAGAGACTATCACGAATACTTAGTATGCTTTCAATGGTTTTCGATGGGTTCAGGGTCGACGAAGTTTTAGTGTTTTGGACGGGAGCAGCGTTATAGAGGTTTTATATACCAAAAACAAAGTCAGTTATAAGTGATTACACGAAATTAGA
This sequence comes from Trileptium ribeirensis, assembly GCA_030248225.1. Classification (NCBI taxonomy): domain Eukaryota; kingdom Metazoa; phylum Nematoda; class Enoplea; order Enoplida; family Thoracostomopsidae; genus Trileptium; species Trileptium ribeirensis. The sequence continues at coordinate 16,388 of JASANE010029188.1, read as the reverse complement.
ACTTGATGAAACCACGATCGCTCGGTTTCACGATCCCTGTACAAAAATTATGGTTTAAGTAATGCGTTCAGCATTTAGCTGGTTTTCGATATTTTAGTGAGTGAAAAAACTAGTAAACGACGTGAGATAATATTCAAAAAATGTTCTTTACACTGGAGACTTTGTTCTACTTGTAGTGAAATAACTTTGTATAAGGGTTCGGTGTTCTGCTTGTTTCATTATTTTAGTAAGTGATATAACAAAGGACATTGTTTTAACTGAGAAACCATAACCAGAAGTTGATTTTTCAAAGTCCCTTTTAAGCAATATTGTTGTTATTTGTAAATGCAACGTCACGGCGACTGTCATGCAGCATATAACAAACACTTACGTATTTCTTCCTCCAATGAGAAAGAAGGAAACATTCTAAACCTATAAATTAAAATTTTCAACAAAAATTAGGTTTACTGTACTGGTTATAATTATTAGATACACCGTATGTGTATGTAATTTTCATAAACTGCACGACAATTCATATCTTAAAACCAATTTTTTTAATTTCGCTTAGACAATTGGTTATTATGTAGATTGTTTTAAGCGATATGGCATATAGTTCATCGGTTGTCTTTTCACTATCATAGAGCCGCTGGCTAATCTCGAGCCAACGACAGTAATTTTTAGCGAGTTCTGGATATCACACTTCAAGATACGCAGGGACGTCCGAAGAGAGGGGCAGGCGGCCTGCTCCTTCTACTGCTCCTACTCCTAGATTTGAAAAAACTACCTGATGGGATTAATGAATGTTAACATCCGGCCACCTTCACTTTGCCGGCCCCGTATATTATACAGATTATTTGTAGATTTAGCTGAACGGGGGTTAATCACAAGATGTTTTTGCTTGGTAATCTAGTGTATCTTCAAGTAAATTTTTAGTATCATCCGGATGAAAATGTTTAGTAGTAGTTAAAATGCTGGGTTGAAATTTTAAGTCATTCTATATTTTGTTCAGTATTCGCCCAGCATGATTCTTAAATTTCCAGCGTATACAGAACACAAACAGTTGTCATAAAATAAAGTTTTGGAACTTTTGGAGTAATATTAATATTGTTCGAACGAATAGTACTCATTTCTGGCAAGTGCTGTATATAATTACCTGAACGTCAAACATAACCAATTTTTACTAGACAAAACATTTTCAGCCATACATTGTAATGCTTGTTAACAATAGAAAAATATCCATAGTTGGATTTAGTTTGTATGAACGCACTGATCGTTTAAAGCTTACATGTACAAAGCCTACGTGTACCCACAAACCTGCACACTACATAATATGTTATATGTACACAATGGTCAAGTTCCAATACAACCAAACAAAAGAAAAAATTAATTAATCATTTGTATTTATTGAAGCTGTGTGAGCAGTATAACAGTTTGTTTCATTTCTATCATTCTGATCAGAAAATTATAATCATTATCATGTAGCTTACGGGCACTGGTTGTCCAACGATAGCGTAAACAATGTGTTTGACCACTGATCAGAAAATTATAGTTACCTTCCTTTGTTATCTTTTAAAACCATATAAAGCAATAATTTTCAGTTGCCTACATAATAACATGTAACAAACATATGTGTAGTAAAGGGACACAATTGGAAGCATGGCGAAAGTATTACGCTCCAGGCAAGCATGTTTAGTTCAAGCACATTCTGTTTGGCGCAATTTACTCAAGTTCTGTATAGAGGAAGGCTTTTTTTGGTCTGGGGTTCCAAAAAACCAACATATTGATCGACAAATCGTTAATAGCTTCCGCGTCTCTTCAAAGTGCCAGAGAGACAATAATGCCATCCCAATACATTAAATTTATTGTAGAAGTTATTTTTAGTGCATTTTAAATTCACTGTACCTTCATTTCTTCCTTCATCTGCTTTACTATATATAAGTTTGGAAGACCAGTTTCGGGATACAGTTTAAATAGACGATTCCGATTGCTGGTTTCGGCTCCGGTAAATTTCTGTTCAGGTTATTCCCTGATATAGATATATTTTGATATGTTGAATACCATGTGGTTTGTTATCTAGAGACCATCTCAAGTACTTGATGCGTTGTCAGTTAGTTTCAATGGGTTTAGGGTCGACAGGTTTTACGATTTTCAATGGTTTCAGGGTTCAAAATGGTTTTGTGTGTTATAAACATGAAACACAGCCTGTTACAGGTGATTAAACATAATCACTTAAAAAACGTTACGCTCGCTCCGGTGCCCTCTCGCTTTTTTCTCCCCAAAATGCCCAGCTGACAAAATCGGGCGCCTCCCGGTTCGGAACCAGGGGGCCCCTGTTTCATGCCCCTTGGAAAATTTTTCAGCGAATGGAGAACCCAGTAATATCTCTGTGACACATAATGTAGTTACAAACAAGAATGAACGCAATAGGAAATGGAACAACTGAAAATTTTCGCGAACGGTTCGCTAAAGTTTTTTGTTTCTGTCCGTAGCTGTATATATATGTATGAGAATCACATTATCGACGAAAAAAATGTTTTATAGTTTTATTCTAGGAACTTCGACGTCAAAAGATTAGTGAGACGAGGTGCACAGATGTATGATTTGTTCCACAGCGGATCAGAGCCTGTTATGCCACTGATACCGGAAGATTCCGAACGTTCGTGCATTTCAGCATTATGCTTGATTTTCAACAGTAATTCTTCGAAGTGAGTAATGTGATATTGACTGTTAGTGGCTAGCCTGTCCGCAGTGGCTGGACCCTTCCACTTTATAAATCCCCCATGTACGTCCCCAAACTGCCGAAAACCGTTGTTTAATTATTAAATCAATAATTTATTCATGTCCCGAAATTCATGTTTTCTGTCTACTAATTTACCTAATTGCCTGACCATGCGTTTGCAGATTGCCTCCACGTTGACCACACAGCTCTAGTCCACGTTTGCCGTAACTTGTTCGATCTATGCTATAGGGTCTCTATGCTGAACACGATGATTTGGTTATCCAGAGAAAAGCGCAAATACTTCATGCGTTTTCAGTTGTTTTCGATAGGTTAGGCTCGACCTGGGTTTGGGGTTTGTTTTTTTAGTTGGTTCACGGTTCCAAAGGTTTTAGAGTGGTTATACATCAAACACAGCCTGTTACACGTGATTACACAAAATAACAACTTATAAACGAAACTATTTTTGCTCCGTTTTATCCTCTCATGCGAATACAGGTTTTTCTGGCAAGGGATAACCAATCCTTAACCTATGGATGTAAAACACAATTGCCCAAGTTATTTATTTAGGTGCTCGAACTTATCTTGACGCCAGATTTCCTTTTGTGTTACCCAGTCAATACCACGAGGACGTAAGGGCTTCGCTTGCTGAGGATAGGCGGTATGTGGCGCTACCGCATTGCATACCTTTTAACTAGCACCTGTAACTCAGCCTGAAGACTGTATGCTAATTATTTTTTAATATATTAATTACTACTATGTCTAATGCTAAAACGTTGCTTTATTGCCGGAAAAAATAGAATTATGTAACATATAAGAGATTATATTATAGAAACATTTTGTTACCGTATTTTGAAATTATCCCAGAGAATGAACGTACTGCCCAAACTTCCCCTAATTTTCGCACGGCTATGGTTGACGGAGTGATTCCCAAAAAATCAGGGTAAATTATTCATAATATTATAAAATTGTAATGGTACTGATCTTATAAAGTGCAATCTAAAAATTAAAATCGAAAAAACATTATCACAAAATGTCCAGCTACCATTTTAGGCGTATAAACATCTTCGCACATAAAGCTGCTAAGAAAAGCCATTATTATGATTAGCCAATACCTATTTTAGAGTTGTAGTTCGATTACGTATTTAAATTGGTTTGTTGGGAAATTTTTATACATGTTATTTGATATATGTATACAATTTATTGAATTCTGAGTGCAGTATGTAAAAGGTGCGAAGCGAAGAAATCTTACTAACCGGAATCGGTGATGAAATTTGATAATGTCCGTTATTGGTTTTTTAAAATGACACTCATGACTCAACTTTGTCTGGGCGGATTGATTCCCGCGATAATTCATTTGAAAGCTTGAAATCTATATTTGTGTTTAGTTACGTGCGAAGCCCGACTCCAACATCTCCACCGAAAAAATGAGCCGGACGGCCGGTTCAGATCGCCAAGGGAACAGAAAAACCATTTACTGTATTTCGATAACCGGCGTAGTATCTGAGTCAAATGGGGATCATTTAGTGAAGCAAATAAATCTCTTTAAGACGGCATATAGTGCTTTCCGTTTTCAGGATATAGAATTTAGTTAAAAAGTGTTATCTAAATATACCCATGAGACCGAGAACCACAAAAACGGTAATATCTCCGCAACCACTGGAGCCATAAGGCTGTTATTCGTCTCGTATTGTAGAGCAATTGTTATTCTCTTGTTTCTATTTCTGTTGTTATTATTCTATTCTATTGTTGGCCAGGGAGTAGCATGAATTCCAGTTCCCATTACTGGTTCTGGTTAATTGTCGTAATCAAAGTTCCGGTTTCTGCATGGCGGAATTTGTAATATAAGTTTTCTATTTCAGTTAGAAAGTTAAAATTTGTTGGCAAACTAAAATAAAAATGTAGCACTACCCTTGGAGCTATTTGTGTAACATACAACACAATATTTTCTTTCTATTAAACCGCCTCTACTAAACAGTTCAAAAGGAACTAAGAGATAACGCTAGCCAACCAAACACTAACATGTTTATATTTTTTAAGAACTCCTTAGTCCACAACTTGGACACTCGTGTAAATTAAACCTCTACAGCAACCCAATAAGTGAAAAGCAATATACTGTTCTAACGCTAAGCCTTACTCTAAGCTTCACATTTTTAAATTACTTACAATAAGCCTAAAACTAATTCCGTGGCTGTCCGCCCCGGAAACCCTGGTCTAAGCTCCTCTTTCATCTACACACATTACTCATTGTGGATAACTTTAGAGGTTTAATTGTACAGCTATGCCATTGGAAAACGGTTTTAGCTTTGCTGTACAGTCACGCTCAGAAATAAATGCATTTTTGCGAATCGTTAGAGAACAATTCGCTAATAGCAATTATTGAAGAGCTGTTAATATTTCGCAAACGATTCGCGAAAAATTTGCTTTTATTTCTAAGCGTGTCTGTATCCTGTCACAAACAATACTACTGTCAATAAATTATCAGATTTATTTTAATATGTTTAATAGATCACAGCAATTGCGAACATTTCATTTTGCCGAAAAGTATACTAGTAATTCGCATGGTGAGGCAAAACGGGCAAGCCTGGTTAGGCTGTGCTAGGATTCATCGACTTATTCGAAGTTCTGAATGAAGCTTCTTGAGTACTTGTCAAACTCACCGACAGGCAAAAATGCTCCCATGATGGTACATTAAGAGAAACAATGCCTGTAAATTTTTAACACATGGTAATGGGCTCTCCGCATAAATGTGGAACAGGTGGAACCTCTTCAGTTAATAAATTCTGTTATATATGTGACAATGTTCACGCGTTTTAATCCTGCTTTTTGCTATAGACTACTGAAGGGTAGCACCATGACCTGAGAAATGTTTTCAAACAGTTCACTTTTTGGTTTTCTTGTGCAGATTGACAAATTTTTACATTTTTCTTTTACATCCAGCTGGATTTTTCTTTAATTAATTGATCATTTTAACATTATATTAACAAAGCAACGCTAAGAGGAAACATTCGAAATTTATAAATCACAGGTTTCAAGACAATTATAATTTTAAGAAAAAATACCATGTAGGGTCCTATTACTTCCCGAATTGGCTGCTTTCCACGTAAGTACACTTTCATTCATCGTATTTAGCTACACCAATAACTCTTAACGTACAATTGACAAAATGCCGAAATTTCACAATTTATCTTGTTGCCGAAATTTAGCATTAAGTAGTGCCATTCGGTAACTTCGACGGGTAACGACGTACCTAATCTGCATTTAAACCAATAAAACTAGCGTTTTTAACGGGTTAAATAAACCTACTGGCATTTCCGATCGCCAAAAAATGTTGCTATTTTTGTGGGGCTTTCCATTCGCTGAAAATTTTACCAGGGGACATGAAAACTACGGCTAAAAATCGTATCAGAAATACTGCCAAAACGCTTTTGGTGGAGAGAAAAAAGGATTTTAAAGCAAATTGTGACCACTTTTGCGAAATTTTTGGCTTCAGGAAGGAATTTTACTATAAATTTTGATCAAATTTTATGTACTTTAGACCGATTTGAAACAAAAATTTTGTCAATAGGCAATGAACCGGGGGAGCCCAAAATTTTGCCAGGGAGCATGAACCGGGGGCACCTGTGTCGAACCAGGGGGGACCGAAAAATGCCAGGCCACCCACCCACCCAATTTGGAAAGCCTAGATATTCATTCTTTTGAGTGGCAGCGAGCATGGAAATTTTGGCAAATGGTGTGGCTGGATGGCCGTTCTCCCAAAACAAACAAGATGCTAATTTGTACTTTCTTATATTTACCTTAATGAACGATAGGTGTTGGTTTCGGTTCGGATTGACTCGCTGATAACACGGGCAACACAATTTTCCAAGTTTCAGGTACCTTGTCGAGGCTACAACGGAAAATGTGCCAGCTGTTCATTTTTCGCCACACCAGTCTACAGACATGAAATCTGCATTGTGGAAACTACTTAAAGTAGGAATATTTCGAATGTTTTGTATTAAACGACAGTAATATACAGTACGCGCCCGCGATGAATGTCGCATTTCGAGCGAATAAATTCCGTTTTAGAGCAAATTTATTTCGAGCGAGTCGCGAAGGAGCGAAGGATAATTTTGGAGGGTACTACATGTGTTATTTCTGAAGATTACTAATGAACTTGTTTTGGCGCCTAAATTGTTTTCTAAACTGTAATGCTCTGTAAAACTTGAATCGGTAAACCTTATAACGTGCAATCACATTATAAAATGATTAATAAAATTGATTAATTTTTTGTATAACGTTTGTTTCAATTTGAATCGACCATGCCATGTTTCTAGACCTTACAGTACTCGCCACAATTGACCGCTGCTCGCTCGCGACTCGCTCGTTGCTCGCTCGCGACTCGCTCGTTTCTCGTTCGGGACTCGCTCGTTGCTCGCTCGCTCGTAAGGCAGCAGTCAATTGTGGCGAGTACTGTATTTTAGTCAGATTCAGGAAAAACTAAATGTTATACATGTTATTTACTATTTACATCTGCAATTAATATTCCATCTACACAATATTAAATTGAGCCGACATTAATTCAGATCTGGTCTTTGTTACCATGTAAACTATGAAAAATTTAGTGTACTGAAATAGTATTTAGCGCTAATATCGAGTAGTTGTTTTCGTTAATATCTTTTAGTTGTATTTTATTAGAACCAATTTGTATGAAAAGTTGAATTAGATCTATTCTGATTCATTTGCTGGTTCCTTCTCATTTGCTGGCACAAAATTTTTAAACATTCGCACTATATTTCTGTTGTATAATAATTGTAGGAAACTACTACAACAACAGTGCACAAATCTTCCGTCCCAAACGAAATTAGTATAGCTAAACTGTCGATGTCACTTGGCGATGGTCATGACGGTGTGTTTTATAGCCTGAAATTTGGTATGTTACGCAATGTATTCTGTTGTTGATAACTATTTTATTGCTAGTTAGCAACTTTTGAAGGCGCCTCGTGAGTTTATTTAAAATTATTATTTTTGCCATAGTTAACATGTTTGAGTAGCATCATAAGAAAGAAAAACAATCCGAATACATTCGTGCAGTACGAGGTTTCCACTGCCCGGTTGAAGTGTCCATTAACTGTAGGGTACGTTCGATTGGACAGACTTCATTGCCGTCCATTAACAATGTCAAGCAGATCCTCCATTTCCACAGCTGAAATGTCTTGCACAAAATGCTCAGGAAGAGTGGGTCAACGTTGCTTCACCGTTCCATGCTGCATTTGCTCAAATATTGCTTGCTGTTACCATGCTTGTTGCCCAGGCGTCGGGGGTGATGACTATCGTCGTTTCGAGAAAGCCGGTGCAGTCTGCTTTATATCCCCGGCGTGCCAAACATGTCTATCTCGCCTTAAAGCCGAAGGACAAGCAACTGTTGGTAACAAGCCGGCTCAACCTGCAGATCCGTCCGATATCGTAGACAAGGTCATCCGTGCTAAGGTCACGGTCAAGTGAGACACTCTTTCAGTAAAAGAATGTTGTTTAAGAGACTTTTCTTACTTTGAGTATCCTCGCTTCGGACGCTGTGCCAGGTGCATTGCTGTAATCTACCACTCATCATTAATGCTATCCGAACTTCGGCCCCTGCAACCCACAACCGTCGCGTACTGCTCACAACGTTTTATAGCAAGCAATGTTACTTTTATGCTAACAAATATCTATCGCCCTACAAATACCGTAAATGATTCAAGTGAACGCAAAACCTTGTTCATCGATGAATTGTGCGATCTAATCGATTTGACGTTGCAAAGTAATGACTGTACACTAACGTTTGTTGGTGATTTCAATGTTCATGTTAATGACGGCGTTGACATATCTTCTGCTTGTTTCGCGGAAATACTTTACACCAATAATCTAACACAAAGTCTCCCACCCATATCTCTGGTAATATCCTGGACTTTGTTGTTGCGTCTGATAATTTTGTCCCAGTCTGTGACGTTGTTCGCGGCGTATGTGATCACGATATTGTCAAGTCTAATTATTCCAGAAAAAATAAGTGTCTCAAATCCTCCATTATCGATTTCTTGTCGCATATGGAAACGGTTTAATATAACAGCTTTTTGTGAAAACCTACCATATCATCCCTCCACGAACCAGCGACGAGTAGGGCTTTTGTCATCTCACGTGTTGATTATTGCAATTATTTTTACTGTTTTACTTGTACCTGACAGCACCATCAAACCGCTCAATTGAGTGTTAAATTCAACAGCTCGTATGGTGACATTAACCTGTCGGTTTCATCACATTACATCAGTGCTTCGCCGATTCCATTTGCATTGGTTACCGATAAAACAACGCGTCATTTTCAAGGTGGCATGCACAACTTATAAATATTTACACGGCAATGGACTACAATATCTGAGTGATAAATTACGACTTTGTGACAGTGAGAGACTGTTCGTTATTCGTGAGTTGGTGGTTCCAATGACAATTACTGACAGCTTTAAGTCTTTTGCGCCGTAATTTGGAATGATCTACCTGTCAGTATTCGAACTGCTGACAATATTACGACCTTTTAAAAGCAGCTCAAGACACTTCTATTTGCGGTCGCCTTCCACCCACAAGCAACGTCCCAGCTGTACAGCATTCCATACGGCAGTGATACAGTTACTCTATCGACATCGACATTGAAGCTTCTTAACTTGTAAATTAGTGCGGTGTGCATAATATCGCCATCGACAATGCGGTATTTATGGACAACCTCTAGAAGTTGACAAAAATTTCTGACATTGAGCCTCTTTAATATGGAGTGTGATCTAATGTTCATAAATATCGCCATGAAAAGTACGACTACAACAAACCTTTTTGTTATGGACTTTTTTGCAAACAAGCTTGATTGCCCATGTCACCCGTTCGGTGTTCACTAATTACTTTAGGAATCCTTTCACGGTGTTAAGAATGTAGCTTACAGTACTATTTCGAGGTGGTTGGCCAAGCGTTGCGTTCCACTGGCTTGACCAAATTAGTGTGTGTGGAAGGCATCTGGCATTTTTCGGTACCCCTAGTAAAAACGGGCGTCCCCGGATGAGCCCCACTGGCAAAATTTTGGCTTATCTGGCAAAAAGCCCCCTGAAAATTTTTGCCTTTTCCCGGTCAAAACCCCAGGCAATATAAAAATTGACAATTTTACAAAAATCCCTTTTCGAAGGTAAAATGTTTGGAAAAAAATTGGCTGAAAAGTTGTTTTTAACCTCAATAAAGACATCTTTACAGCATTTCTGAGGCTATTTATTAATTTAGTGTTTTTGTTGATAAAATTTTGCAATTTGAAAAATTAAATTTCGACCCCCAGTTCAAGCCAGGGGTTCCCCAGTTCACGCCCTCTGGCGAAATTCGGCACTTCCAGTTGCGAACCAGGGACCCCCGGTTCATTCCCCTGGCAAATTTTTCAACGAATGCAGAAGCCGGTGCAATAATGTGTATGATTTGCTCTTCACAAATGAGACCTGAGAGTTTTTTTAGATATTGCGAGGATTTTTATTACTTGAGATTAGCTAATGCGAAGATTTTTATTATTTGAGTTAATGTTTAGTTTCTATTCTGGAAATTTAGTTTTATTCAAAGTAATGATTAGCGTGATGCTATCGTCAATTGTATACTGTGAGCTATTCGTTTGACACGAGAAAATCCCATAATATTGAATCAATGTACATAAATATGGTGCATTCGCGATTCCACGGCGCTGTCATCAATATTTTAAAATAGTGAACACTTAGTTTATTGTCAATCCGGCGGAACTATTGTAATCAATGCAAAAGGGTATCGGAGATAAGTAGATAATACCGAAAGTGAAAATGTTGCATACAATATCAATGTTAACTTATATCTTTACGACTAGCTGGTAAATATGTATATATATTGTAACGCGGGTGATAACAATCCGAAAGCACAGTCCGTCATATTATGGTAAAAACAATTTCGGACCACAATTGCAAAGTCAAACCTAAATAAAATAATTACCAGCCAAAACACTGTTAATTGTGATTGAACAGCATATTATAAACCCTGAGAATAAGTCGCTAGGAAGGGATACAATCACTAGTACGAAAAGCTAATTCATACCAGCCATTGGAAGCAAACATTCGTCTTTTTCAAGACGTATAGTACACTCATACCATCTGAGATCGGTGGAATATTCCCACCGAACACAATGCCCATTGATTGCTATATAGTATCTTATAATTTTATGTTTAATACTTTTATTAAATATAATATATTACAATGTAAATATTTCAATACTAATAAGAACGCGTCGCTTCACTCCTCCGCGTTCGAAGAGCAAGTCCTCTGACAAGAAGTAGTAACTGTATGGAAAGTAGTAATATGGGAGTTTCCATGATAATGAGGAGATTCTTGTCTAGGTAGTTCTTAGGCATACATTAAGTACCATAAGGTTGAATGATATAAACCGGATATTGAATAACTGACAAATGATACGTCAGAACTTTGCAATAAGGTACCAAGATCTTTAATAGTGTGTAATAAGAATTAAATAACAGAAAGAGAAAATTATACCATTATTAAGCTGACAGGCCAATAGTCGTTCAGTGTTGCTGCAATTTTCTCTACGGATAATATATAAATGCAGAAATAGGAAACACCTGCAGACGTAGTTGATCAACAAATTGGCTGATATTTTGCATGCCTAGATGCATGTCAAACATCGTTGAGCCGACCTTAGTAGTCCACTGAGCTTGATGTTTGCATAGTTGTTCGCCGAACTCATTGAATTTCGATAGAAACTGTTTGATAATTTGATCGACAGATGGTCTATCTTAGACCTAGTCAAATTCATTTCTTCGCCGATTTTCTGTTCAAGATTGTCAAGTTTGGTTTTGAATTCGGCTAGTTCATTTTGCCATTGAAGAAACGACTGCGATATGGTTGGATCAGATAGCTCAGACATTTTCTCTGACACTGATATTCGTTATGACATGTCATCTCTGTCGATAAGCTCGATGCTTGGTGGAGTTAAGTCACGATATCTTCCCTTCTGCCTGCGAAGTCGATGGCGTCGGCTCGTCGCTTTCAGTCGATGGATCCGGTAAGGTTTGAGATGTCGATGGCATTGGCTTGTTGTTTGCAGTTAACGAAGAACGCGAAGAGTGATTGTCTGAGAGATTGTAGCCGCGTTGTTCAAGATGCCTTAAGAACATTGACAAGTACGAACCACTAAAGTTTGTTGTCTGGAAAGAGTTCAGTCGTTGCTCAGCGCAGTAGCACAGCTGCAGATTTGCCATTCACATGGGCATCTGTTACTTTTTTACATGTCGGCTGTCGTTGCGCTTTGGGTTACTACCCTACTTGTCGGATTGTGCTCTTCGTGAGAAAATAGCTCCATGGTGTTCTCCAAGTCCAGCTGTGATCGGTTTAGAGAAACGTTACGTTTTCAAGTTCAGGAAGCACCAATATACCTTGTTGAGACAGTCAGACACAGCTCCTGTCTCACGATATTTTTCCCGCGGTTAGACATTCACTTTTCACTACGTTTTCTGAGCTGTACTGGGAAAGAATTTGCTCAAGAAACCAGTTGCAATTTTGGACTAATTAGCGGTATTGTCAGTTTAATTGCGTGTCCATTTAGCGACTTCTACAACTGTTTTAAACCATCATGAACTGATTTTGCATGGTTTACGACTAAGTTGCGTCTTTTAGGTCTGCTGTAGGATTACTAATCTCAATCCCAACCAGTATAGCGGAGTGTGGATGTAGGGTTGATACATTAAACTTGCGTCTTCCACGTTTTCGGTCCTAGTTGGTTATCCGACTGCATAAGACGGTTCTAAATATAGCAACAGAGAGCATTGCTAGCAAATTCGAGACCCAGCAATTCAATTCCATTCGAATTTGATAAATAGCTTGATGAAATCACAAGCGTGATCAACTGCTTGTGATCTGACATTTCAGTTATGTATGGTCCAAATGAGATTGCGGGTATGGCTGCGTATTTATAGATTAGTTTCTTCAAAATTTTATTTAATCTACATTTTGTATTACGCAAATGACCCAACAAACGGAATCCGATAAAATTCAGATACGACATTTTTATACACATTTTGAAATCGATATACCGGCATAACTATAACCAAAGATCAACTTACATATGACTCCCTGGGTTGTAATGTTATCGTCCGATGCTGATGCAATCTTCAATCGCAGAGTAAGTTTTGAGATTACAATTATTTATTCAATCCCTAGCTCTGACCTGTAGATAACTCCGATCTGGTGGATTTAAAAATCGGCGTTACGGTTTGGTCTTGGGAGGTGACTAATCCAGACGAATCCTTAATAAAATTGCAGATAAAAAACCACTTGTGCGTTGAGGGTTTACAATAGCGAAAAACTTCTGTCACGAATAGAAATCATTAAATCACAAAAATTGCTTATGGATATACTAGTCGAGCGCAGCATTACCAGGTTGAATATAACTAGGGTATATATACCGTTGTCACCCAAACACAACTGACACCGTTGGGTTGGTAGCATTAGTTTGATTTTACTTAGAGAGATTAGTAGATTTATGCTGATGATTAATGAAACTGTAGGGGAGCATTGATGACGGCACGATGCATCATGTATAAGCCGAACGTAGCGATCATGTCTGTGAACATAACAGTCAAATCGGATCAGTTTTTAACATGTTATATTATGTAATAACAAAATGAGTTCTTTAGGCGACTCCAACGCAAAAGTGGTAATTTTCAAGAAACCAATAATCTTGGTTCCATTTGACTGCTCGTCTGTCGTTTAAGGTTTAGCATTTTACATAAAAACACAAACTTCTATATTCATGATCAAAATAATCGTTTTGTGGAACTCGTTAATGCCATTTGAACCATGTACTAAACTTTACGGTTGCTGGACATAGACAAGGTTTTAGACCCGTCATCGAAGAGACCCACCAAAATTTCTTTCTATTTGGCATTTAAATTTGTGTCTTTACTCGGACGAGTGTATATCGATTTTGATGCAAGCCATTTAAGGGCAAATTCTCTCTGCAAATTTGGGCTAAATCGGTTGGATTATAGTCTAGCTGAAAACGATAATACCAAAACTGGTTTATATTAGTCCCAAAAATGGTGTTGTTTAACCCGTGAACCCGAACAGGCGGAGATATGCACAATATTCCAGTTGAAGGGCCGTAGCTTTAAGCGACCCTAATTGAAAAATTTACCCACATACGTCGAAAGGTTACTGAATTATTAGAGTTGCAACAAGCTTTCATAAATGCCATTGCATGTAACGTTAATATCGAAAACACTAGCTATGTGATCTATTTTGGTAATTTTTATTAAAACTTTGAAATTTCTATTTCCGATTTTGTAAATTTGACCGTGTACACCATTTTAGAAACTGTCACATTCTATGTATGATTCCAATGTGGCGCTTACCATTGCCTACAACGTAAACGTAGCATGCAGGCATGTTCATCTTAGAGCTCCACAATTACAGTGCTGAAACCTGCATTTTTGCGGAATTAATGATCTCTATTACGTAAGCGTAAACCCAACAGTTACAACAAATATATATTATGGTTATGCATGATTGTCAGAGAAGTGCATGCACAAACCGCAAATCGTATACTATTGCTTCGACGATCTCGTATACAAACACCTTTGTCATGGTAATAGGTTGTCATGGATTGCACTATAGTCACCCAAATGCCTGACTTTGATTCTGGAATCTAAAAAGTTTGGCACCGATATCTCGAATCTACTCTCTTTGTTCACATTAACAGAGAATACAGATTCAAGTTGATCTATATACATGTTTCAAAGGCTAGTGATAGCAGTAAAATTACATGTTCACCCTGGTCTGAAACCAGGCGAATAAGACTTGTCGCAGATCATACGATGTCAGGTTGAGAACGTTTAAATCGACCTTTTACCATTGTAGTGTTTGGTGTTTGCAATTATATATCGGTGTTTCATAAGAACATTTATAGCATTATCCAGCGTCGTGAACGTAGAAAGCGGTACAGCCTAGAATTTGTGGAAGACTTTAGGAGTGGTAGCAAACTTTCTTCTGGAGTTTCAATTACGGAAATGATATAGTAACGTTTTTTCGAAAATTGGTGTATATATGCTTAATTGGCATTGTTTTAAGCAAACATTTTTCGCAGCGATCCATTGATCTCGTACGCTAATCACGACGTTGCTGGGCTCCTTAAATACTTTCGAACAACATGCCGGTTGAAGTACAAACGAGGCTAGCTCGTCTTGAAAGCTGTGACAAATGTTTCCGATTATAAACTAAAGGGTGGATCGATGCTTTATTGTCAGCTGTGGTTAGCGTATCGACAGTGATGAAGTTTGGGTTTTCTCAAGTCGGATTTTGGAACGCTTGCTTCGGTCTAATTGTGTTAGCGAGTGAACACATATGTTGGCAGCAAGAAGTATGCTGCATGTATCACCGAGACAAGCAACCATCAGTCCTAAATTTATGAACTTAAAGCTTAAAGAAAGTCCACTGTTTTTTTCAAAAACCGAAAAAAAATCACGCTGGTCTATTTTTAGTTGCTGCGAAGACCCTGAGAGTTGTCGTCAGAAGCTTGCAAAGTAATTGTGGGAATTAGCTGGTCCAGGCTCTGTTAGTACATGGGTCCATCGAGTATTAATTTGCACTAAAATCAGTGTGTTATTTGATTGCGTCAACCATCGCAGTCGCATTTTTTGCCTTTTCTTACTGTCGCACCATCCATCTTGTAAATACGTCAGTTCCATTTGTTTACAACAGTTTTCGTCACGTTTTTCAGAACCAAGAATGTGCTGCCATAAAACACTGTCCATTCAACATCGTCCTGTAATGCTGAACATTTCGTCAGGAAAATCACAGGAGTAAGAAAATTATATTCCGCAATTTGTTGTTATTGCGTTAGAGAATCCTGGAAAGATTAATTTCAAAATGCAATTTTAATTGTTAATTAATGCAATTTGTGCATTTAACAGATAGATTAATCGGATCTTGTATTAAATTTCGTCATCGAAGTTCGAAAACGGGATAGTTTATCGGAATTGGGAAAACTTAAATTAAATAATGCGTGTTCAGACAGTCAAAATTCCATAACTGGCTCCACACGCGCAATTTTTCCATCTATCACAGCGGATCAGGTTAGTCACGGCATAGTCGACTGTCGATTTTGCGCTTTGAAACGAGTGTGTCGAATGGTACTGTTGAAAAAGGCAGTTCAGGAACTCTAGTTTCAGACACCTCATCCTATTTCGATTTGCTTAGTATAGAAGACAGGCAATCGCGACAGGTATAGTATAGGATTAGTAAAATCACAACGCAACTACTGATGTTCCTTTTTGCCATTAGCTCGCGTTAGAGATCAAACTCCTTTCTGGCCCATTCCTCCCTTTCTGCTGGGCTGGGTTGTAGTCGCAATTTCCAAAACATTGATGGATTCGTTCATGGAAGGGTAACAGGTTGCATCAGCAAGTCAAAATAGTTGTTTGACCTGTGAAACTAATGGAAAAGTCGAAAACGCCTGAAACCGCTAAACCAAATATGTTTCAGAGCCGAGTGCGATCCTGGAATGAAATCTTAATGAAAACAGAATGATTCATTTAGAACAGGAGCGAAAAAGCATTTGGAATAAAACTCATCCATAACTTCGTTTTTTTGTACAAATATACCTTATTCTATAATGTGATAAATCAGT